>ML297115.1:71085-192220 GCA_005239495.1 Nicotiana undulata | reverse complement strand
ATATATATATATATATATATATATGTGTGTGTGTGCGCATTTAGCGGCCGACCGACCAAATATGTTTGAAGCCTAACAAACTATATTTAATTAAGAAGGAAAAAAAGTGTAATTATGGTATAGATCACAAAGTACATAGTTACTTTGAATTCTGGGAAACCTTCCAAATTTCATTTCTGGTCATTACTTAATGACAATTGCCTTCAGCCAAACTCTATTTTGACAACGAAATGACAGCTTTTAGGGTTCTAAAAATAAATATATTAAAATATTTTATACATTAATAAGAAATATAAAAGGTCAAATATAGAACAAAACAAAAACTCTATTTAATGGTCATTCAATTTTTCTGCGAGACCAAAGCTTCTAATTCTAATCTAATGATACCGATGAGAGTCTCTTACATAATGTGTGTGTTTGATTTCACTGTCATTTTCTCTCATTTCATTTCCCTTTCGTTCCCGAAATATACAATAACTTTATTTTAAAAAGAAAATAAGAAGAAATAATAGTACGTACTGACGCTTTTTTGTTTTTCCTTTTACACAAACTTAGCTGGATATTTTAATTCTTACCGTTAAAGGATATAATGAATGAGATCCTTTCGCGTTTAATTAAGGGTATCAGAGTCGAATTTTGATAATAGAGAAATCCTAGTAAGGGAATACTTCCTCAGATCGGTGTATAAAAATAAAAAGAGACGTTGATATCTTAGATGGACAGAATTTTCGATAAAGACTGACTTATATATTTCCAAAAATATTGTAGGCGTCAGACAGCTGTGGAAGGGGAAGGTTCGCCAAACATCAAATTGATCTTCTGTAACACACTCGTCTACTAAAATGAATGGTTTTTTAGTTCCATGCAATGCAAATTGCTAAATTACGTCATAGTATTAGCTGTCAAAATGGTCCCTTAATTATATTCCCCCTTTAATTTCTTCTCCAAAGCCAAGTCAACTTGATCAACATATTCCTTCCTAGCTCGCAACCATGCAGTTTTTCCCAACTACTTCAACGCTCATCTTTTATATTCTTTTATTTATTCTTTTATTGTAAAATATCAATGTGCATACATTGCAAGATTTGCTTATATATGCATTAATAAATACATAATTAAAGGAGTGATCTAATGGTCAATGAAGTAAGTTGAGAACAATGAGGTCTAAAATTTAAATTTTTGCGACGATAAAAACATTAAGTGATTTCTTCCTATCTGTCTAAGCAATCCGGGGAGGGGACATAATTATCCAATACTTGTGTTGGTGGCGAGAAGCAGTTACCCCGTGGCATTAGCCATTATGTGGGCAAGCTAGACCAAGCACCACAACTAAAAGAATATTTATACACAAATATAGACACACAAGATCATATGAGAGATAGCAGGTATCCCGTGAAATTAATCAAGGTACGTGTAACTTTGTTTAAACACCATTATTATAAATAAATATACGTTGATATAGACATGTATACACAAAGTCAGGAGTGTCATCAGACACTACTTCCATAAATAGTATTCTTTGTAAAAGACCAATACGAATCGCATAATAGATCGAACTCGTATGTTATAGATTAAATTCCTAATTGTTCAAAGATATCGCGATGAATTTCTATCTATTCAATCATAAGTAATTGCTGTTCATCCATGTTGTATCATGATTATAACACAATATCTATGAATAACTTTTTTTAAAATAAAAAAGTTAATTAATTAGAATATAATAAATCTCTATTCACATGCATAACGATTCTAGGATTTCTAACCTCAGTTTTAATGTTAAAGTCTCATTGACATTGTCATTTCATCAAAGGCATACGAAAATAATATATTGTGGGATCTTGTCAAAGACATGAAATATTGACAGGTATGTAGTAAGTTCTATCCCCTACCAAAACAAATAAACAAGAGCTAACTGCCCCATAGTCTCAAGTTTAAACAAATAGTTTTCACTTATTCTTCTTTAGAGGGCAAAAAAATCAATGAACAGGAAAACCAACACCTCCCCACCTCCCCTACAACATCACCGTGAAGTTTATAGGTTAAAAATTCCACTAAATTATGGGTTCGAAGCCTAATATTTATACATAGTATTTAGTAGTTTTTTAATACCAAAAGCACTTTCGGTCGGACCCATGCATGGGCTTATTTGATACCTTCGCCCTTGTCTCTCAGAGCCGAATCCAGGATTTGAAGATCACTTTTTGCGTTCAACTAAAATTTCTTTGTATATAGGGCGCCTTTACTAATTTATCACTATTTTTAAAAATATATATATATACATGTATACATTGATTTTTTGCCGAACTTTTTGGGTGCCGGTGACCCCTGTCTTCAAAATATATAGGTCCACCTCTGCTACCTCTCCCAACACCTTCTATATATAATGCCTCTACACCATGTCCATGCACTTCAAACACAAAATACCCTTCTGATTACTCATTCTTTTGAACCATATTAGTCACTGTTCACTGTCTTTAAAAAGTATAAAATAAAGCCAATCAACACCATGATCAAAACATCAAGTTCTGTGTTCTCTTTCTTGTTTCTGAGTTTCTTGGTGTTGGTGGCTTTGGCAGAAAATTTCAACCAAGAATTTGATATTACATGGGGTGATGGCAAGGTAAAAATAATTGAAAATGGGCAGCTTCTCACCCTTTCCCTTGACAAAACTTCAGGCTCTGGATTTAGGTCAAAAAGACAATATATGTTTGGAAAGATTGACATGAAGATCAAACTTGTTCCTGGCAATTCTGCAGGCACTGTTACTACATACTATGTAAGTCCCCTATAAGTTTATCATCCTCAACATATATACTTTTCCTCCTATAAATGTAGCTGGTGACGGAGGCAGAATCTCCACGGAGGGGTTCAAAAAAAAGTTAAAAATGATTGTAGCTGGAAGAAATTGAACCTATAATCTTAGGACGGTTTTGAACCCCCTTGACTACTAAGCTACACTTTTAGGCTATGTTAAGGGGTTCAAAACTTAATATATAGAGAGGTAAAAAAACAGATTTTACCTTATATATACAATGTAATTTTTCGGCGAAGGGAATTCGGGTGAACCCTTCCGCCCCTAAATCCGCCCCTGATATGTAGCTCATCTGATATTTACACAATCAAATATTTGAGGCAACTATTTTTGAGTATTAAACGAATTTTAGAATATCACTTTAGTTTAACGAATTGTAACAAGTAATTTGTCTTACTTTTACGTTATTATTTCAGAATTCTCAATGACGATTATTTGTAGTTACTTTTTTGACGATATCATATTGTAAAAATTCTTTCACATAATGTATAGAAGTTAAATTTATGATAATATGAATTTGAGTTAAATGCAATGATAGTGTAACTTTTTACAATATTTTAATCTATTAAAGCATATTAGTTATTATTTTTATTAGAATTATCAATTTACACCTCTCGTCATAAAGTTATTGTGATTATCTTAATATATTAATTATACATAATTATATATTGTCTCAATGGCGAGTGAAAAATGCAGTTATCTTCGCTGGGACCGACTCATGACGAGATTGACTTTGAGTTTCTAGGCAACCTGAGTGGAGACCCTTATATTCTTCATACAAATGTGTTCACACAAGGCAAGGGAGAGAGAGAGCAACAGTTTTATCTTTGGTTCGACCCCACTAAGGATTTTCACACCTACTCTATTCTTTGGAATCCTCGAACCATCATGTAAGCATATTTTTTGTTTTTATTTTCTCTCGAGATATAAGAATTTAGTTGAAGTGCAAGTGTTATCAATTCATTAATTTTGCTGATGAATTAATTACATATCTCATATCTGTGCGTACTGTTTCTATTTGTACGTTTATGCTTAATTCCTTGATTACTTAAAGATTTCCCATAAACTTGTGTAAAATGATAAATATTTAAAAGTTTCATGTAATTTTATTTGGACCAATTATGTCCTTTCTCTCCCTATTATGGAGTATATATTTTGATCAATTATGTCCTTTCGCCCCCTATCATTAACCCAAGGATGGATGTACTCATACCAACGAGTTTAATTGAACTCATAACTTTCGACGTAGAGTATAAATTTATGTGCAAAAGCTCACTAAAATCACTACAAATTGTAGATATGATGAACCCATAACTCTAAGGATATCATTAGTTTAATACTAAGAATCTTAAAAGTTGAACACATAAAGTTTAATCCTGGATCCGCCTCTGCATTAACATATCTTAATTATTCAATATTATTAAATCTTTAAGATGAGAGATCACTACGAGAAACACATATTTTCAGATCTAGAACATTAAATGCTGGGATGGATAAGATCCATCTATCCTTAATTAGATATTTCATATTTGAACCATTGGAATGGAAAAACCCTAATAGAAAGTACTTTTTTCTTAAATGGACTCTACGAGGCACAAATCTAAATAAGCTTTTAAGTTTTGATTAATTCAGCCGCTAGCCAAATATAAAAAAAAAATATATTAATTATGTATAATATGTATATTATATATTGATATACAAAAATTATATAATTATCAGTATTATTTTGAGAATCAGCTATACTATATGAAAGTTCCTATCCAAAGTTAGTCCGGCCAGTGAAATTTTGAAACACTAGATAGTCATACAAAAAAAAAAATATCATATTAAGTGGTGAAATAGTATTACTTGTCTTAAATGTTCTTATTCTATCATGCTTAACTTGTATGTACAATGAATTAGTGGGAAGATACAGTTAAGCAACTATTTGAAAATTACCAAATTAAAACTCGTTATTAAGATAAGAATTTAACTTATATATTCACTTATCGCATACTAAAATTTTGGGGGTAATTCTTCTAGTTAGAGACATGCCTGCTAATTACTCATCTTCTTCTATGTGCTTTCCTTAAATTTATATCAGATTCTCAGTAGATGGAACGCCAATTAGGCAATTCAAGAATCTTGAAGCTTCAAGGGGAATACCTTATCCAAAAAATCAACCAATGTGGATATACTCAAGCTTATGGGATGCTGAAGATTGGGCAACAAGAGGAGGACTTGTCAAAACTGATTGGACCAAAGCCCCTTTCATTGCTTCTTACAGAAATTTTAATGCCCAAGCATGTGTTTGGTCTTCTGGTTCTACTTCTTCTTGCTCCAGAAATTCCACTGCCAATTCTTGGATAACTGAATCATTGGATAACTCTGGCCAAGCAAGGATTAAATGGGTGCAAAAGAATTACATGGTTTATAACTATTGCACTGACACTAAACGTTTCCCTCAAGGATTTCCCCTTGAATGCTCTCTAAATTAATGCAACAAAAGGAAGATCACAAAACTTGTTGTCTTAAAAATCTTTCTTGGTGCAATGGTATGAGTTGTTGCTGTGTGATATGGGATTGTGGATTCCAACTATTAAAATATAAAGTAAGACCGAGTACAACAAACATTGTAATTTGACTTTCCTATTGGCATTGCACATAGCAGAATGGTGCACTAAACTGCTCTTTTAAAAGGCTATAACCTTTTTGGGTGAGTATTCTCTTTATTTTTATACTGTAAATAGATACATAATATCACCGGAAATATTATTTGTTTGTATTTATTAATAAGATATTATTTGATTGTACTTGTTGATAAATTTGAAATACTCCCAGATATGCATTTAATACTTAGGGCATTGTCCCTTTCATGTCACACACCAACATTTCACTAAAGTCTGTGATGAGACATAACCTAACATATTATGTAAGCCAACATATTAAAACAACCAAAGTAAAATAGATGTAAGGGTCAATCTATTGTCATAATATAAATAAAGCATAAATAACTCTGGATCCCTGAATTCCGATAATACAAATCATGAGCTATTGAAATAGAGTATAAGTCTAAAAATATAGAAATATTATTTGAAGAAAGAAAACAAAAGTATGATAGGGAAGAGAAATCCATAAGCTGAGAATTCAAGTACAACATCTCACTAAGAAGTCTTCAAGTCAAATACTCTACACTTTCCTGGACGCCGCAAGAACCAACACCAGAAAATGCACAAAAATATGAAAAAGTATTGTACGAATTCAAAATCAATTGTACTTGGTAAGTATAATACCTAACACCAGTGAAGTATTGGCGAGATTTAGACAAAAGATACATACTTCCATAACCTTTTTAACTCATAACCATATATGACAAATGAAGAAACAAACAAGAAATTAGGGACATAAGTAGTAAGGTGCCCAGTCAAAAAATAGATATTAAGCATGCTTTTTAGATGATTAAGAGAATAATTAAGGCACTAAATCCATATATAAGGATGGTATGCGCCAAATAGCAATTGTTTAGATTCATCTGCATGAGTCTAAAATGTCTATGCATGATAAAGGCTCAAAGTTTACTATCAACCAACACCTTTCTGATGCTTGACACCTCCTTGGTATCCAATATCACTATGCACACACGGTCCGATGCAGCATGAGTAATCACGTGACTCTAGACGGATAGATCCAAATTCATGCGCTGAGCATCATTATAACGATCTGATCGGTCGTTTTGTGTAATTGCGTCCCATTGCCCCCCTTTTTTATGCTTCACACATGTGTTTATGATGTTATGACTTGTGGGGTCGGTCAGTTTCATTCTGAGAAGCTTTCGGGTTGATTTGGACCCTTTGATTATTGACTTAGAAGCTTAAAGTAGAAATATTAACCAAGCTTTGACTTTTGTGAAAACGACCCTGTATGATAGTGATCGACTTTTAGCTACTATCAGCATGACTTCAAGGTATACCAGCTTGGCGCTCACAGGCCTCAGAGTCATCTTCCCTTATATTTACTTCCTCTTGTATTTTCATTCGGATAGTGATGTAGTAGACATTCTAGTATTACTCTGCAGAGCTTACGACTCAGTTACACCTGTTTTGGAGAGTGTACTATTTGGATTATGTTCTCTCACAGATGGCGAGGACACGTACTGCAGGATCCGACAATCAGACACTCGTGCCCCCTGCTAGATCCAAAAGAGGTCGAGGCAGGTGCCGGGGTTGAGGCAGAGGAGTGGCATATGGTGCGGCCAGAGCACCTGCCCAAGCTGTGACAAAGGAGCCACCAGTAGCTCTAGTTGGGGGATAGGCACCCGAGGTGCTTGTTGCCACTCCTGGACTCCAGGAGACCCTCGCATAGTTCATGAACATGTTTGGTACTCTAACTCGGGCGGGGTTGATTCCACTTGCACCAGCCACATCCCAAAATGGGGGAGGAGCTCAAACTCTTCTGGCCCGTACCCCAAGGCAGCATGTCTGTGTTGATCACGTCCCAGAGGTTATACTAGTATAGCTTGATGTCATGGTTCAGCCCGCGGTTAGTGCATCAGCATATGAGGAGGATCAACTTAGACTTGACATGTTTAAGAAGTATCACCCTACTACTTTCAGTGGTTTGTCTTTACAACATGCACATGGTTTTCTAGAGGAGTGCCACACTATTCTCCGCACCATGGGTATTGTGGAGACGAGTGTGTTTGCTTTTACTATATTCCAGCAGTCAGGAGCAGTATATCAGTGGTGGTGAGTGTACGAGGATGGTAGCCCAGCCGATGCAGCTTCACTTACATGGACTCAATTTTTAGAGCTATTCTTGAAAAAGTTTGATCCTCATACCCTTAGGAATGCAAGGCGTGTGGAGTTTGAGCAGCTGCACTACGGTACTATGAGGTTGTCAGAGTATGTTGTCTGATTCAGTGGTTTTTCCAGACATGCACCTGCCTTGATTTCTACAGTCAGAGAGCGAGTCTGTTGATTTATGGAATGACTCAACTATGGTATTCGATTCAGCATGGATCGAGAGTTAGAGACAGATACCCCATGAAATTATGTGAAGCCACGCGGTATCATAAGGTGAGCTAAAATGCATGTAGCTATTTCGGAAAAATTATTTTTCAAAACTATTTCAAATGTAAGGCTTACGCCGCGGAATAAGAAAATATTGTGATTGAGATTGTGAATCGTGAATACGAGGCGATACTTCAGTTGTGATTCTTGATATTTACATGAGGTGGTATCTCGGTTGTGATTCTTATTGTACATGAGGCAGTAACTCATTGTGATTCTTGTTGTTTGTCTCATGTTGCAGAGAGTTTTGTGGGAACACTTCTTGTTGTTTTGTTATTCCTTGTTCTATAAGTCATGGTCCGTATATGATTCTTTAATTAATTTCTTTATGTTATTTCCATGCATATAATTCCGGTATTAGTTCATACTATTAGCTTATTTCGTATCAGTTATTTCTCCGCCTTCCATTATTTATCCTTATTATGTATTCATATTGTTTATTTATATCCTAGTAGGTGTCTTGACCTGGCTTCATCACCATTTTACTGAGGTTAGGCTTGACACTTACTGGATACTATTGTGGTGTACTCAAACTACGCTCCTACCCATCTTTTTATGCAGATCCATGTACGTCTGCTCTTGCAGGAAGATAGTGATCGAATGTTAGATACTATCAGCATGACTTCAAGGTATACCATCTTGGTGCTCACAGGACTCAGAGTCACCTTCCTTTATATTCACTTCCTGTTGTGTTTTCATTTAGACAGTGATGTAGTAGACATTCTAGTATTACTTTGCAGAGCTTATGACTCAGTTGCACTGATGTTGGAGAGTGTATTGTTGGATTTCTGTTTTGGTGTCTTGAACTGGCTTCGTACCGAGGTTAGGATTGACACTTAGTGGTTACTGTTGTGGTGTACTCATACTACGCTCCTACACATATTTTCATGTAGATCCAGGTACGTCTGCTCTTACGAGAAGATAATGACCGACTGTTAGCTGCTATCAGCATGACTTCAAGGTTTACTAGTTTGGTGCTCGCATGCCTCAGAGTCACCTTCCTTTATATTCACTTCCCGTTGTATTTTCATTTAGATAGTGATGTAGTAGACATTCTAGTATTACTCTGCAGAGCTTATGACTCAGTTGCATCGATTTTGGAGAGTGTATTGTTGGAATTCTATTTTGGAATATTATATGAGTTTATTAGACTTTTTTAGTAAATTATATCTGTGAAGTTGTTATCAAATATCAAGCTTACCTAGTCGTAGAGACTAGGTTCCATCACGATATCATACGGAAGGAAATCAGGGTCGCGACAAGTTGGTATCAGAGCTCTAGGTTCATGGTTGTAACGAGTCACAAACAGGCTTAGTGGAGTCTTGCGGATGGGTGCAGAGATGTCTATACTTATCTTCGAGAGGCTACGAAACTTTTAGGAAAATTTCACTTCTTTGATTCCTTATCGTGCGAATTGGTTGACTACGAAAATTGAATCTTTGAATTTCTATTCTCTCACAGATGGTGAGGGCACATATTATTGGATCGATCAGACACATGTGCCCACTACTAGCCCCACGGGATGTGGTATGGCCAGAGCACCTTCACGAGCTGTGACAGAGGACCACCAGTAGCTCCAGTTGGGAACAGGCACCCGAGGTGCCTGTTGCAACCCCTGCACTCTAGAGTACTAAACAGTTCTTGAGCATGTTTGGTACTCTAGATCAGGCAGGTTGATTCCACTTGCACCGAACACATCTCAGGATAAGGGAGGAGCTCAAAATCCTGTGACCCGTACTCCAAAGCAGCAGGTCCATGTTGATCAGGTCCTAGAGGTTATACCAGTGTAGCGTGATGTTTCAGTTCATCCCGTAGTTAGGGAATCAATATATGAGGAGGAACATCTTAGACTTGAGAGGTTCAAGAAGTATCACCCTCATACTTTCAGTGTTTTGGTTTCAGAGGATGCACATGGTTTTCTAGAGGAGTGCCACCGCATTCTCCACACCATGGGTATTATGGAGATGAGCGAGGATTCTTTAATTATATTCCAACTATGAGGAGAAGAATATTAGTAGTGACGAGGTGTGAGGAGGGTAACCCATATGATACAACTTCACTTACAATGACTTAATATTGGAGATATTCTTGAGAGATTTTGTTCCTCAAACCCTTAGGGATGCATGGTGCACAGAGTTTTAACAGCTGCACCAGGGTACTATGACGGTGTCAGTGTATGCTGTCTGATTCAGTGATTTGTCCAAACATGCACCTCCTTGGTTTCTACAGTCAAAGAGTGAGTTCATCAATTTATTGAGGGACTCAACTATGGTATTAGATTAGCATGGCTGGAGAGTCGGTCGTGTTTAGTTGTTATTGGTGATTTTAGACCAGAGTTGTTCTATTGTTACTTAGTATGGTAGACTTTGATATTATCTCGTGCATGGACTGGTTGTCGCCCTATCATGTTACTTTGGATTTTCATGCCAAGACTGTGACATTGGCTATGCCAGGTTTTCCCCGGTTAGAGTGGAGAGGTGAATTGGATTATGTTCCTAGAAGGGTTGGGTCATTTCTAAAGGCTCAGCGGATGGTTGAGAAGGGGTATGATACTTATCTAGCCTTTGTGAGAAATGTCAGTTCAGATACTCCTACCGTTGAGTCAGTTCCAGTAGTGAGAGACTTCCTATATGTATTTCCAATGGATCTTCCGAGCATGCTGCCCGATAGGGATATCGATTTTTGTATTGACTTGTTGCCAGGCACGCAACCCATTTCTATTCCACCATATCATATGGCCTTAGCGGAGTTGAAGGAGCAGTTGGAAGAGTTGCTAGATAAGGTTTTCATTCGACTCAGTGTGTCTCTGTGGGGGTGCTCCGGTCTTGTTTGTGAAGAAGAAGAAGGATGTTTCTATGCGCATATGTATTGATTATGGACAATTGGAAAAGGTTACAGTGAAGAATAAGTATCAATTGCCGCACGTTGATGACTTATTTGTTCAGCTACATTGTGCCAGAGTGTTCTCAAAGATCGATTTCCAGTCCGGTTATCATCGGCTAAAGATTCGGGATCAGGATATTCCGAAGACTGCCTTCAGGACTTGGTATGGTCACTACGAGTTCCTCGTGATGTCATTTAGGCTGACCAACAGCTCAACTACATTTATGCACCTGATGAACATTTTATTCAAGCTATATCTTGATTCATTCATCATTGTGTTTATTGACAACATCTTGGTCCCACAGTTAGGAAGGCCATGAGCAGCACTTGGGGATCGTGCTTCAGACATTGAGAGATAAGAAGTTGTATACAAAATTCTCAAAATGTGAATTCTGGCTTGGTTCGCTGGCATTTTTGGGTAATTTAGTATCGAGTGACGGGATCAAGTTAGATCCGAAAAATATTGAAGAAGTGTCGAGTTGGACCAAACCGTGTTCAGCTACTTAGATTCAGAGTTCCCTTGGCTTAGTTGGGTATTGTCGTTGTTTCATAGTGGGTTTCTCATCTATTGCTGCACCTATGACCAGATTGACCCAGATGCGTGCTCTAGACAGATATTCCGAGGAGTGCGAGGCGAGTTTTCAAAAATCCAAGACTTCTTTGACAATAGCCCTAGTTTTGGTGTTGCCTACGGGCTCGGGGTCTTACACTTTGTATCGTGATGCATCGCGTGTTAGCCTTGGTGCAGTGTTGATGCAAGACGGTAGGGTGATTGCCTACGTGTCTCGGTAGTTGAACACCTATGAGAAGAATTATCCATCCATGACTTGGAATTGACAGTTGTTGTTTATGCCTTGAAGATTTGGCGGCACTATATGTATGGTGTCCTTTGTGAGGTTTTTACCGACCACCAGAGCCTTCAGTATCTGTTCGAACAAAAAGATCTTAACTTGCGATAGCGGGTGGTTAGAGTTGCTTATGGACTATGATATCAATAATTTATATCATCCCGGGAAGGCTAATATGGTGGTCGATGCCTTGAGTTTAAAGGCAGAGAGTTTGGGCAGTTTAGCATATCTACCGGCAGCGGAGAAGCCATTAACATTAAATGTTTAGGCCTTAGCCAACTAGTTTGTTAGATTAGATGTTTCGGAGCCCAGTCGAGTTCTTTCTTGTGTGGTTTCTTGGTATTCTCTATAAGAGAGCATTAGAGAATGTTAGTATGACGACCCCCATTTGCTTGTCCTCAAGGACACGGTTCAGCATGACAATGAAAAGGAGGTTTCTATTAGATATGCCGGTGTGTTGCGAATGCAGGGCCGATTATGTGTGCCCAACGTGGATGGGTTGCGTTAGTTGATTCTTGAGGAAGCCTACAATTCGCGACACTCCATTCATCTAGGTGCCGCTAAGATGTATCAGGATTTGAGGCAGTACTGTTGGTAAAGGAGGATGAAGAAATGCATAGTGGAGTATATAGCTCGGTGCCTAAATTGTCAGCAGGTAAAGTATGAGCATCAGCGGCCAGGTGGTTTTCTTCAGAGAATTGAGATTCCCCAATGGAAATGGGAGCGTGTTACCATGGATTTTTTTGTTGGGCTCCCACTGACTCAAAAGAAATTTGACGGTATATGGGTGATTGTGGATATGTTGACCAAGTAAGTTCATTTCATTCTGGTAGTGACAACCTATTCTTCAGAGCAGCTGGATCAGATTTATATCTGCAAGATTGTTCGACTTTATGACATGCCAATATCCATATTCTCTGATCAAGGCACGCAATTCAGATCGCTATTCTAGAGAAGAGCTATTCAGCGTGAGCTAGGCACACGGGTTAAGTTGAGTAAATCATTGCACTAATAGACGGAGGACAATCCCAGCGCACCATTTAGATATTGGAGGATATGCTTCGTACCTATGTTATAGGTTTCGGGGGTTCTTGGGATCAGTTCTTTCCGCTTGCGGAGTTTTCCTACAACAACATGTACCAATCGAGTATTCAGATGGCTCCTGATGAAGACCTATATAGGAGATGATGTCGTTATCCAGTTGGTTGGTTTGATCCGGGAGAGACTAAGTTATTAGGCATAGATTTGGTTTGAGATGATGTAGAGAAGGTGAAGTTGATCTAGGATCGGCTTTGTACAACCCAATCTAGATGGAAGAGTTATGAGGATCGGAAGGTTCGCGATGTTGCATTCATAGTTGGAGAGCGAGTCTTGCTCCGAGTTTCACCCGTGAAGTGTGTGATGAGGTTTGGGAAAAAGGGAAAGTTGAGCCCTAGGTATATCAGACCTTTTGACATCCTTGAGAGGATTTGTGAGAGGGCTTACAAGCTTGCATTGCCACCTAGTTCATTTGTGGTTTATTCGGTGTTCCATGTTTCTATGCTCCAGAAGTATTATGGTGATTTGTCTCATGTTTTACACATTAGCACAACCCGATTGGACGAGGATTTGACGTATATTGAGGAGTCGGTGGCTATCTTAGGCATGCAAGTCCGAAAGTTGAGACCACAGAATCTTAAGTTAGTGAAGTTTCAATAGAAGGGTCATTCGGTTGAGGAGGTGACCTGGGAGACCAAGCACGACATGTGGAGTTATTATCCTCATCTATTCATCACTTCAGGTATGTCCTTATGCTCGTTCGAGGATGAACATTTGTTTTAAGAGGGGGAAAATGTAGCCCGATCGGTTGTTTTGTGTAATTGTATCTTGTTACCCTTTTTTATGCTTCACACATATGTGTTTATGATTTTATGACTTGCGAGGTCGGTTAGTTTCATTCCGAAAAGCTTTCGAGTTGATTTGGACCCTTTGATTTTTGACTTCGAAGCTTAAAGTAGAAATGTTTACCGAACTTTGACTTTTGTGAAAACGACCCTAGAATAGTAATTTGATAGCTCCGATATCTTCGTATCATGATTTCAGACTTGGGCATATTCCCAGAATTGATTTCGGAAGTTCGTAGGTTGATTTGCTGAAATTTAGCAATTTGAAGTTGAAAAGTTTGACAGTAGGTTGACTTTTAGTTATAAGCTCTAAATTCAATTTGGGACTTAGAATAGGTCCATTATGCTATTTAGAATGTGTGAGCGAAATTTGGTATCATTTGGAGTTGATTTGATAGGATTTGGATGTTTAGTTGTAATCCTAGAGATCCTTGAACTTTACTTTGAAATTCATATGTTTTAGTATTCAATACATAGTTTTAGATGTTATTTTTGTGTTTTGATTGTGTGAGCGAGTTCTTATGATGTTTTTAGACTTGTGTGCATGTTTGGTCTGGAGCCCCGAGGGCTCGGATGAGTTTCAGACATGTTTCAAAATGTTATGAACTGAAAAATGAAAATCTGGTGTCTGCTACCTCTGGTGCCGCATTTGCGAACACCAGAGTCGCATTTGCAACCTTAGCAGGGAACCATACAGGTATCAAAATTGCGATGAAGGGGTCGTATTTTCTATAATCTTTGGGATTGGTCTACGTTCGCATTTGCGAAATTGTCGCTTTTGCAAAGGGACAGGGTTCGCAATCGCAATTGCGAACCCATCTTCACATTTGCGAGTTGTCACCCAACTCTGTTAGTGCCACAAATACGATATTATATTTGCAATTACGAGTGTTTGCAATTGCAAATTCATATCGCAATTGTGATAAATGCAGCTGGACATAAGGGATTATGGAAGTCGGGATTTCAATTTCTCCTATTTTAGAACCCTCGACGTGGTAGGAGGCGATTTGGAGAGGGGATTTGCATCTACAAACTTTGGGTAAGTGATTTTAATCTATTTTCAATCATATTCCATCAGTATATCTTATATTTTAACATCAAAATCATGTGAATCAAAGCTAAAATTTGTGAAACTTTGTCATGTTTTTGAAAAATAAGAATTTGAGTTTTGAGAGTCGATTTGAACTCAAATTTTGAACCTAATCATATATATGAACTCGTGGTGTCATGACCAGTCGGAATCTTCCATTGGAACTGAGTTTTGACCGGGCAAGCCCGAGTTGACTTTTTAGAAAAATAATAAAAAACATGGCTTTATCTATTGTAATTGATTTCCCTTGGATTGTTTGATGATATTAAGACAATTTTGGTTAGATTTCATCCATATGGAGGCCAATTTTAGGGAAAAGGCTGTTTCCGAGAGTTGAATTGGCCTAGTTGAGGTAAGTATCTTACCTAACGTTGTGTGGGGAACTACCCCGTAGGATTTGGGAGTTGATTGTGTCATTCGTGTTATGTGAAAGCCATGCACGCAAGGTGATGAGTGGGTATACGTGTTATATGTGGTTTTTGACCGGTTTAGGTTACTTAGATTCTTTTCATGCTTTAATTGAATTTTCATATAACGTTCTAAATTCTCAGAGTCAATTTATTCTTACTTGTGTTAGTCTATCCTTACATGCCTTAAATTACTAGTTAACACTTTTTCTACATCATAATTGATAAATTGCTCTCATGCTTTAGTTGAACTTGTTGCATTTTTTATTATTCATGTTATCTCTTTCACTGTTGATTACCATTATTTAAAGTCATTGTTACACATTATCTCTTCCATTATGAGTTATTCTTATTTAATATCGTGGTTGTACATTCTCTTTATGTTCTTAATTTTTTATTACGTTATGTGGTTTTGTTCACCGTAGGTATTGTATTCCTTGTTGTTAGTATTTGGTTCTACTTATCCTCTATCTCTCCCTTTTTCTTTTCTCTTCCTTCTTTCTTCCTTTCTTGCTTTCCACTTCTTTTTATTACCCTTCCTGAGCCGAGGGTCTATTGAAAACAGCCTCTCTACCTGTTAGGTAGGGGTAAAGTCTACGTACAGACTACCCTCCCCAGACCCCACCTGGTCGGAACATACTGGGTTTGTTGTTGTTGTTGTTGTTGGTTATGCATTCTCTCTCTTATTCTTGAGTTATTGGTGTTGAATTTGTGGAAGCCATTATCACGTTGAGGCAAAATTGTTTATTGTTGGGACATCTTTTTTTTTGAGAATTTTACATTCATTGTTGTTGTTGATAGTCTTGTTCACAATGTGGTTAAGCCATGGGCTAATGTCGTGGAAACATTGATTTTGTTGATTATTTACAAGTTGTGACACATGGGAACTTATGGTGTGAGTTGCTCTTGTGATGTGATATTGACGCGCATGCGGCGGTATAAGGCTAGGGGTTAATGTGCATGCAACGACATAAGGTGGGACTTATGTGCATGTTGCTTGTATAGGAATTACGTGAAGCTACGCGGCGTCATAAGGTGGCTAAATTGCATGTAGCCATGGGGAAAACTGTTTTTCAAAACTGTATCAAATGTAAGGCTCACACGACGATATAAGAAAATATTTTGATTGAGATTGTGAATTATGAATATGAGGCGGTGCCTCGGTTGTGATTTTTGATATTTACACGAGGTGGTACCTCGGTTGTGATTCTTATTGCACATGAGGCGGTACCTCGTCGTGATTCAGTGTTGTTTGTCTCATGTTGCAAAGAGTTTTGGTGGAACACTCCTTGTTGTTTTGTTCTTCGTTGTTCTGTAAGCCATTGTCCGTATATGATCATTGTGGTTCTCTTTAATTGATTTCTTTATGTTATTTCCATGCTTATAATTTCGGTATTGCTTCAAGCTATTAACTTGTTACGTATTAATTATTTCTCTGCCTTCCACTATTTATCCTTATTATGTTTTCATACTGTTTATTTATATCATAGTAGGTGGCCTCGTCACTACTCTGCCAAGGTTGGGCTTGATACTTACTGGGTACAGTTGTGGTGTACTCATACTATGCTTCTACATATCTTTTTGGGACGATCTTAGTATGTCTACTCGTGCCGGATGATACTGATCGACTGTTAGCTGCTATCCGGAGACTTCAAGGTATACTTGCTTGGCACCTGCAGGTCTCAGAGTCACCTTCCCTTATCTTCACTTTATGTTTTATTCACTCGTACAATGATGTAGTAGAAATTCTAGTATTACTCTGTAGAGCTTACGACCAGTTCCATCGATTTTGGGGAGTGTATTGTTGAAATTCTGTTTCAGAAATCTGTGAAGTTGTTATCAAATGTTAGGCTTACCTAGTAGTAGAGACTAGATGCCATCACGACATACTAAGGAGGGAAATTTGGGTCGTGACAAGTTTATATCAGAGCTCTAGGTTAATAGGTATTACGAGTCATAATCATGTTTAGTAGAGTCTTGCGGATCAGTACAGAGACGTCTTTACGAATCTTCGAGAGGCCATGAAACTGTTAGGAAAACTTCACCTCTTTGATTCCTTATCGTCGAATTGGTTGAATTCAAAAAATGAATCTTTGACTTTCTATTCTCTCACAGATAGTGAGGACACGCACTACTGGACCCGGCGATCAGACACCCACGCCCAGTGCTAGAGCCACGAAAGTCTAGGGTCGGGCCAGAGGCCGAGGAGGGGCACGTGGTGTGGCTAGAACACCTGCCCGAGCTGTGATAGAGGAGCCACCAGTAGCTCCAGTTGGGGGACAGCCACCCGAGGTGCATGTTTCCACCCTTGCACTCCAGTAGACCGTCGCCTAGTTCTTGAGCACGTTTGGTACTCTAGCTCTGGCAAGGTTTATTCTACTTGCACTAGCCACATCTCAGGCTGGGGAGGAGTCTAGACTCATGCGGCCCGTACCCTAGAGCTGTGGATCCATGTTGATCAAGTCCCAAAGGTCATACCAGTATAGCTTACTGTTCCGGTTCAGAATGCGGTTAGGGCAACAACATATGAGGTAGAGAAGCTTAGACTTGAGAGGTTCAAAAAGTATCACCCTACTACTTTCAATGGCATGGCTTCAGAGATGTACATGGTTTTCTAGAAGAGTGCATTCTTATTCTCCGCATCATGGGTATTATGGAGATGAGTGGGGTTGCTTTTACTTTATCCCAACTATCATGAGCAGTGTATGAGTGGTGGCGAGTGTACAAAGAGAGTAGCCCAGCCGATGTAGCTTCACTTACATGGACTCAGTTTTCAGATCTATTCTTGAGAGAGTTTGTTCCTCAGACCCTTATGGATGCAGGGCGCACGAAACTTGAGCAGCTACACGATACGGTGTTAGAGTATGTTGTGTGATTCAGTGGTTTGTCCAGACATGCACTTACCTTGGTTTCTACAGTTAGAGAGTGAGCCTTTTGATTTATTGAGGGACTCAACTATGGTATTAGATTCATCATGGCTCGAGAGTCGGAGACAAATACCTTATATCAGCATGTGGTAGAGATTGCACGAATATTGAAGGGTATGCGGGGACGTGACAGAGTGGACACGGAGGGACAAAGGCATCTAGGTACTGGAGGATTTAGTGGTGGCTACGCTGTATCTACAACCTGTCATGGTAGAGGTTATGTGACCCATCCAATTGACTCAGCACTTCCAACTTCTAATGGTGCTCCGGTTATTTTGAGGTCTCAGGTTGCACAATTTACTTAGCCACTTTCTAGTGCACCTCCTGCACAGGTTCCTTCAGCGGTCAATCCAACTGACCAGGATGAAGCCAGTCCTAGAATCCACGCCCACAGAGAGCTTGCTTTGAGTGTGGTGATACCCTTCATATGGTTAGAGACTGCCCCAAACTCAAGAATGGTGCAGCTCCATAGACTCTACATATCCAGTCGGGTCCCAAGACTTCTTAGGTCATGGTTGCTGCCTTAATTGTTGCTCTACACGTGGAACCAGATAGAGGTGGGGACCGGCTGGTAGAGGTCGTCCTGGGGGGGGGGGGGGGGGGGGGGGGGGGGGGGTGGGCAAGCCATATTCTATGGTTTTCCAAGTAGGATGGAGGAAGTTGCTTCAGATGCAGTCATCACATAAATTTTCTGGTTTGCCAAAGAGATGCATCATTCTTATTTGATTAGGGATCCACTTATTCATATGTGTCATCTTACGTTGCTCCGTATTCGAATATATCTTATGATTCTTTCAGTTCTTTTATTTAGGTATCCACGCTTGTGTGAGATTCCACTATTGTGGACTGTGTGTATTAGTCGTGTTTAGTTGTTATTGGTCATTTTGAGATCGGAGTTGATCTATTATTACTTAGTATGGTATACTTTGATGTTATCTTGGGAATGGACTGGTTTTCTCCCTATCATGCTATTTTGGATTATATTGCCAAGACTGTAACATTGACTATGTTAGGTTTCCCACAGTTAGATTGGATGGGTGTATAGGATTATGTTCCTAGCAGGGTTGTGTCATTTCTGAAGGCTCAACGGATGATTGAGAAGGAATATGATCCTTATCTAGCCTTTGTGGGAGATATCAGTGCTGATACCCCTACCATTGAGTCTGTTCTGGTAGTGAGAGACTTCCCATATCTATTTCCAGCGGATCTTTCGGGCATGATGCCCGATAGGGATATCACTTTTGGTATTGACTTGCTGCTAGGCACTCAACCCATTCATATTTCACCATATCGTATGGACCCAACAGAGTTGAATGAGTTGAAGGAGAAGTTGCAAGAGTTGCTTGATAAGGGTCTCATACAACCTAATGTGTTGCCGTGGGGTGCTCTGGTCTTGTTAGTGAATAAGAAGGATGGTTCTATACGCATGTGTATTGATTATCCACAGTTGAACCAAGTTACAGTGAAGAACATGTATCCATTGCCACACATTGATGATTTATTTGATCAACTACAGTGCGTTATCAAATATTGATGTGCGATCCAATTATCATCAGCTAAAGATTCAGGATTCGGATATTCCGAAGACTGCCATTAGGACTCAGTATGGTCAGTATGAGTTCCTCATGAAGTCATTTGGGTTGACCAACATCCCAACAACATTTATGCACATGATGAACAATGTAGTCCAACCACATCTTGATTCATTCTTCATTGTGCTTATGGACAACATCTTGGTGTATTCCTGCAGCCGGGAAGACTATGAGCAACACATGAGGATCGTGCTTCACACATTGAGAGAGAAGAAGTTGTATGCAAAGTTGTCGAAGTGTGAATTTTGGCTTGATTTGGAGGCGTTTTTGGGTCATATAGTATCAAGAGAGGGGATAAAGATAGTTTTGAAGAAGATTGAAGCAATGCAGAGTTGGCCCTGACCATCTTCAGCTACTCAAATTCAGAGTTTCCTTGGTTTGGCCGGGTATTATCGCCATTTTGTAGAGAGTTTCTCATATATTGTTGTACCTATGACCAGATTGACCTAGAAAGGTGCTCTATTCAGATGGTTTGAGGAGTGCGAGACGAGCTTTCATAAGCTCAAGACTTTCTTTGACTATAATCCCAGTGTTGGTGTTTCCCATGGGCTAGGGGTCTTACACTGTGTATTGTGATGAGTCACGTGTTGGCCTTGGCACGGTGTTATTGAAAGATGGTAGGGTGATTGCCTATGTGTATCGGTAGCTGAAGACACATGAGAAGAATCATCAGGTCCACAACATAGAAGTGGTAGCTATTGTTCATGAATTGAAGGTATGGCGACACTATTTGTACAATGTCCCTTGTGAGGTCTTTAACTACCACCCGATTCTTCAACATCTATTCGAAAAAAAAGATCTTAACTTGTGGCAACGAAGTTGGTTAGAGTTTATTAAAGAGTATGATATCACTATTCTATATCATCCCGGGAAGGTCAATGTGGTGGCCGGTACCTTGAGTCAAAAGCCGGAGAGTTTGGGTAGTTTAGCATATCTACCAGCGGCAGAGAGGCCATTAGCACTGTATGTTCAGACCTTAGCCAAATTGGATGTTTCAGAGTCTAGTCAAGTTCTTGCTTGCATGGTTTCTTGGTCTTCTCTATATGACCGCATCAGAGAGCATTAGTATGACGACCCCCATTTGCTTGTCCTCAGGGACACAATTTATTATGGCAATGCCAATAAGTTTCTATCGGAGATGATGGTGTGTTGCGAATGCATGTACGATTACGTGTGCCTAATGTGTCTTGCGTGAGCTGATTCTTGAGAAGGCCCACAGTTAGCGGTACTTCATTCATCTAGGTGCCGCTTATTAGGATTTAAGGTTGCACTATTGGTGGAGGATGAAGAAAGATATAGTGGAGTATGTAGCTCGGTGCCTAAATTTTCAGCAGGTGAAGTATGAGCATCAGCAGCCGGGCAGTTTGCTTCAGAGATTTGAGATTCTCGAGTGTAAATGGGAGTGTGTTACCATGGATTTCGTTGTTGGGTTCTCATGGACTCAGAAGAAATTCGATGTGGCATGGGTGATTGTGGATAGGTTGACCAAGTCAGTTCATTTCATTCAGGTAGTGACTACCTATTCTTTAAAGTCGCTGGCTCAGATCTATATCCACGAGATTGTCCGACTTCATGGCGTGCCGGTATCCATCATCTCTGAAGGTGGCACGCAGTTCATATTATGTTTCTGGAGAGTTGTACAACGTTAGCTAGGCACACGGATTAAGTTGAGTACAACATTTCACCCCCAGACGGACATATAGTCCGAGCGCACCATTCAAATATTGGAGGATATGCTTCGTTCATGTGTTATGGATTTCAGGGGGTTTTTGGGATCAGTTCTTGCTGCTTGTGGAGTTTGCCTACTACAACAAATACCAATCGAGTATTCAGATGGCCCCTTATGAGGCCCTATATGGGAGACGGTGTCGTTCTCCAATTGGTTGTTTTGTGCTGGGAGAGGCTAAGTTATTAGTCATAGATTTGGTTCGAGATGCCTTGGAGAAGGTCAAGTTGATCCAGGATCGGCTTCGTACAACCCAATCTAGACAGAAGAGTTATGCGGATCGAAAGGTTTGTGATATTGCATTTATGGTTGGAGTGATTAGCCAGGATACATACCCAATTCGTAATAAGGTTCAAACTTCCAACTTGCACATTCCTGTATCTTCAACCTCTAAATGTTTAAAATCTAGCCAATAATACTCAACAAGGACAAAAGTCACAAAAATTAACTCCAATACTAAATTTTAATCTTTATTAAAATCTCAAAAGTAAACAAAAAGTCAACTCGAGCTCACATGGTTAAAACCCGAGCTCAAGGTCGAATTTCACCGACCCCCGAGTTCAAAGATGTAATTAGTTTTAAAATTCGAGTCCATATTGATACTCAAAAACCATAAAATACATTATTTAAATTTCTTAATAAAAGCCCAAACTTTTCTTTTTAAACCCTATGTTTGATGTTAAACCTAGAGATAGAATCATGTAAACTCATTGATTCGAGTTAGAATTACTTGCCCTAGTATAGTAGATGAAAATTCCCTCAAAAATCACCTCAATCCAAGCTCCCTATCTACCAAAATAATAAAATAAACCAATTAAGCATGAAATGAAATTATCTATACTAAGTGATGTAAAACAGTTGAAATTGCAGAAAATGGCTTAAGTGGCGGCTGGAGCAATTATCGCTGGTACGTTTTCCCTTGAAGCCCTTCCAGAGCACCTTGTAACTCATCCGAGCCCCTTGGGACCCCTCAATCTATCCAAAAAGTCCAAATACCCTATACGAATTTGCTCAAGAGCTCAAAATATATTAGAAAATATCACATTTAAGAATCATGATCCAAACCAAAATATGAACTTTTTTAAGTTCTTCAAGTTCCAATTTCACATAATAGGTCTAAATCACTCTCAAACTCATTTGACCACCTCAAAACCATTCGAACAAGTTCAAATAACCAATATGGACCTATACAAAGGTTCGCAACATGAAACGAAATGCAATAACACAAAAGTCAAACTTAAGAACTCTAAAGTTCTTCAAATTGCTATTTTTAACCCAAAAGTTTTGAATCCTCCCCTCCCCCCCCCCCCCCCCCCCCCCCCCCCCCCCCCCCCGACTACCCATGATCTATTCAAACATATGTACAAGCCCAAAATCGTCATACAAATCTACTGGAATCTTCAAATTACCAATCCAAGCCCTTTAACCGCAAATGTTGACTTTAATCAACTCTCTTAACTTTAAGATTCTAGTTAGGAACTAAGTAATTCAAATAACTTTTGAACTTATCGTGACCTGGATTATCCATACCCGCAAGTCATAAAATATGGAATAAACTGACGAAAAGTCTCAAATAAGGGAATGAAGTTCTAAATGTTATGATCCGGAATCCAAACCATGGGACCGCGATGGCGCCTAATATCCACTTGCTAGGCAAGCTGACGTACTATACACTAATCTTAGGAATCCGGAGTCACAAGTACTTGAGAAACTAGAATACAAAAAATACGGTATGAATGAAAACATCTGTTTGAAGCAAAAATAAAAAGTAAAGACATAATAGAAGGGGACTTAAGGTATTGTAAACGCCAAGAAACTCTACCTCAAGTCTATTAGGCAAGTCAGATCCAAGCGAACTCATGTACGCACCGTCGGGACCAACACCGGGATCTGCACAAAGAGTGCAGAAGTGTAGTATAAGTACAACCGACCTCATGTAATCTTTATGTGTCGAGCCTAATCTCGATGAAGTAGTGACGAGCTATGGCAGAACACTCACAATAAACTTGTACGAATAATAATAAAGGAAGGACAGAAATATAGATAAAGCAATAAACTCATAAGAACGGGACCCGAAAATCATCTAAAAGAGGGCCCCAGAATAACATCATCTCATAACCTCATATCATATTACCAAGATAAATCACTACACCTACAATACCTACAACACGACTTACATTGTTGCGACGCACAACTTGATCACAACATTTATCGCAATATTTGTTGCGGCGTGCAACCCGATTCCAATATCATATCAAAACAAGTTGTGTATTCAACCATATCCCATTGTCAATTCATTTCAATACTTTTTTGGCGCGCAACCCGTTCCCAATATCAATTCATTAACATAACTAACTCAACACAACCAAATCTCGTAGTCTCAGCATAAGGGAACTAAAGCGTGTAGAATATCAAGGAACTACCTGTACAACAAAATGGCCAATACTCCATATTCACAAACCTCGGCAATTCGTTAATATCGAAATATTTAAAGGACTCACACAATCGAGTGTAACGTAATAAAGTGCACCAAGTAATGTAAAGACTATAAAGGCTGATAAAGACATGAGGTAATGAAGACACAAAATTAATACAAGTAGAAACACATAGCAGGTAAGCAGATATTGAGCGAGAAATGAATAAATTGAAATAGGTAACAACTAAATGACAAATAACAAATAAATCGTGAATAACAAGTAATGACACGTAGCAACCAAAGAATGTGATGAGATATAACATAAAATAAATGATGACATAAAGGTAAATAGCCCAACCCGCATGCTCGAACCCATGACAACGCATATGCTCTTGTTACCTCACATAAACGTTGTCCCCGCACATAGTTCTCATAGCAAAATAGACCAAACAAGTCCTAATTCCCTTATGTCAAAGTTAGATACGACACTTACCTTTTTGTGCAACCAACTCGACAATCAACCACGACTTTTGCTTTCGAACATGCCTCCAAACCAACTAAATCTAGACAAATATCGTTCAAATAATTCAAAATAAGCTTTAGGAACTACCTACGAATGAAAAACGTTCAGTTTTGATTATTTTTGAAAAGTCAACAATGGTTAACTCGGTCTCGCTTGGTCGAAATCTGAGATTTAGACCATAACCCAATTAACTATTCACACCCATCCCAGTATGTGATTTATTTCGAAATCTAACCTCAATTTGAGGTTTAAATCTCAATTTTACAAAATCCCTAAATGCTACCCGAAACCACTAATTTCTACCATGAAATTCCTAGATTTGATGTTAAAAATCCATGAAAAGTAATGGGAATTGATTGAAAACTAGCTAAGTTGCTTACCAATGCTTTTGGGATAAAAAAGCTCTATATAAATCACCTCTAGAGCGTCTAACTATGAAAAATAGAGTGAAATGAGCTAAGTCTCGCTTCTTCCCTCTTTTACAGGTATTGCAATTGTGAACTTATATTCACAATTGCGACAAACAATAATTCGAAACATAGGTCCCAAATGCGACCAGCATCCCTAACTTGCAAAAGCCGCAAAGCGACAAAAACATCTCATTAGCGAGGTCCCAATCCATCGCAAATGCGGTCAAAGGTTAACATTTGCAAACTTGCCTAAGCCTAGTGCACAGTTGTAAAAGCGATTCCGAGATGTCTGCAATTGTAAAAATGTCTTCGGAGATGTGATGATTGCCATACCCAACCCCTTATCGCAAATGCAAACTCGATTTTGTAAAAGCGGAGTTTTCATTTGCGAACAGGTCCTCGCAAATGACACCTACAATTCACACCAGCAACAAAACCATACCAGCAATTTCAATTCAGTCTGTCATGCATCTGAAACCCACCAAAGCCCTCGGTCTCCAAACCGAATATGCACACAAGTGTAATAACATCATATAAACTTGATCTCTACCTCAAATTATCAAAATAACATCAATAACAAGAATCAATCATCAAAACTCAAGAATTTTAAATTAAACTCAGTTTTTACAATTCTTCACATAAGGCGCCGAAATGCGCTCGGGTCACCCCGGACCCCTAACCAAACGTGCATACAAGTCCAAAAACATCATAAAAACCTACCAGAATTGTCAAAATGCCGATATGAGGTTGTTTACATAAATTGTTGACCATGGTCAACTCAAGTCTCATTTTCGGCCAAAAATTACGTTTTCTTCAAAAATTTACGTAAAAGCTTTTCGAAAAATAACACGGACCATGCACACAAATTAATAAACACCAAAGGAAGCTATAAGAGGTCTCGAAATATGTAAATTAAAGCTAGTCCTCTAAAAGACTTGTAGGGTCGTTACATTCTCCACGTCTAAAAGAATTATTCATCCTCGAATGAACATAGAAAAGTACACGGACTATTAAAGACATAGGGGTATCTACTTCTTATATCAGACTCATACACCCACATACCCTTCTCAATCGGCTGACCTCTTCATTGCACTTTCACAGAATGAAAATTCTTGAATTTCAACCTATGAACCTACCGGTCTAGAATAGCCACCGGCTCTTCCTCATAGGCTAAATTTTCACCAAGTTGTACCGTGCTGAAGTCTAAAACATGCGATCTATCCTCATGGTACTTCTGAATCATGGATACATTAAATTCCAGATAATCCCTTGCTAGTCTAGGAGGTAATGCAAGCCTATAAGCAACCTCCCCAACTCTCTCCAAGATCTCAAACGGGCCAATGAACCTTGGGCTGAACTTGCCCTTCTTCCCAAACCGCATCACGTTTCATAGGCGACACTCGGAGAAGAACCTTCTCATCCACCATGTAAACCACATCTCGAACCTTCCGGTCCGCATAACTCTTCTGCATGGACTGGGATGTATGTAGTCGCTCCTAAATCACCTTAACCTTTTTTATAGCATCACAGACCAAATCACTACTTAACAATCTAGCCATTCTGGGCTCAAACTAACCAATTGGAAAACGACATCGCCTCACTATATAAGGCCTTGTACGAAGCCATTTGGATGCTCGACTGATAGTTTTTTTTGTAGGCAAACTCCACTAGAGGTAAGACTTGGTCCCATGAAAATCCAAAATCAATAACGCACGCACGTAACATGTCCCCCAAGATTTGAATAGTGTGCTCGAACTGTCTATCAATCTGAGGATGAAATGCGGTAATCAGCTCGACTCGCATACCCAACTCATGCTGCATGGCTCTTAAAGAATGCGATGTGAACTGCATACCTCGGTCAAAAATTGTAGAAATGGGCACAACGTGCAGGCGGATAACCTCTCAGATGTAATATGAGCCAAATGCTCTCAAGAATAGGTGGTCATCACATAAATGAAGTTTGCGAACTTAGTCAACCGGTCCATAATAACCCAAAATGCGTCATATTTCTTCAAGGTCTATGGTAAATGATCTCATCTAATTTCACTCTCTATTTGAGGATATGAAAATGGTCACTACAATAATAATACCCAACAAAGTTGATGTCAAATTCCACAGGGAGCTATGTGAATGGGTGTTGGTAGTATATAATTTAGCGTGTGAGTTTGTATATCTTAATTTGCACTTCTGTAGTATTTGGTTTTGTTTGTAAATCTAAGTTAGACTACAGTTGTAATTTTATGAATGAAACTAGGAAATCGTTTTTGATTGTTTTTCAAATGATAAAAAGGCCTAAGGCTATGACCTTCACCTAGGTGTTCGCTTAATGGGTTGTAAACTTTAAAGCTTGTTTTATTGGTCGGGGTAAATTATAGCTATCAACACTCAAGTACCCAATACCTCTCGGTCAAAGAGTGATTTTGCCTAATTTGGCTTTCTCGAGTCTTAATGTGTATTGAACAAAGTAGTTGACAATAAGCTCAAGCCGGGTTTTACGATCTCTCGGTTCAACCCTTTAATTGGGCTTATCAATCTCTCGATTGACCCAATTTCTTGTTATCCAAGTTTTCCTAGACTAAGTCTCTCTTTCTCAAGTAGAGACCAAGTTAAATAGGCATGAAATGATATTTGCAACCATTAATTCTTCAAATAAAAGAAAGAACAAGGCTAGATAATCAACACCCAACCATAAACAAGTAATAAATCAAACACCCATTAAGTTAACACACTAGGGTTGGGTCACAACCCTAGTGAAAATCTAGCTACTCATGCTTAATTTAGAAGAAAAAGCAGAAGAAGTGATAATTAAACCCATCTTAATAATTAAAATAATAAAATCAATATTCAAAAAGCTCAAAATAGCAAAAACTACATAAAAGAGCAAAAGAAAATGTCTAGAGTAGCTGTTGATGTCAGAAGTTGACCTAAAAAATTAAAACTCTTCTATTTATACAATGCTGGAATTTTAGGACAAAAATGCCCTTTTGGAGGTTCTGCAGCCGAACAGTTCCATGTGCAGACTGCACTTTGCTTCAGCCTGACATGAATGGAAATCTGCAACCGCATAATTCTGAAATGCGGCCGCACATCTCTCTTTCTACGGTCCGTGCATTATGAGTGCGGCCGTACATTACCTTTATGCAGACCGCACAAATGTGACAGTGGCCACATAGCTGTTCTTCTGCGACCGCACAATAATTGTGCGGTCTGCGCTTCTGTTGAACTTGAGATGCAAATTCTCTAAACTTTTGCTCTTACCCAGGTTCTGCGGCCGCACATATCATGTGCGGACCGCACTTTGCACTTGTCTCTGATAGGAGTTTCTTCACAATCCGTGGTCGGAGATGAAAATCTGCGGTCCGCACTTATGAGATTCTATGCCTGTTTTTGTCCTTGAGTTCAGATCATTCCTTCTTGAGTTGGATTTCATCTTGGGGGCTCATTTTTCACTATTCGTGCAATTAAACATATTTCATCAATTTTCGGGATCACAATTAAATGCTTTTGGACTAAAATGAAAGCAAAAAAGTACTAATAAGTAGTCAAAATCCCCATAAATCAGTAAACCAACCATAAAATCCATAGTGATGCTCCCCACTTCCACTTCGATATCTCAAATCTCTGAGTCAACCGACCCGATTTCTAATGCTTGTACTTCACCCGTTGACGATTCAAACGCCGAGAGACATTATCAATAATATCTTTTTTAATTCTCCACCACTAATAATGTTGTTTAAAGTCACGGTACGTCTTTGTGACATGTAGGTGAATAGAATAGCGCGAACAGTGAGCCTCCTCAAGGATAAACTCTCTCAACCCATCAACATTTGGAACACATATCTGGCCTTGATGCCACATAACACATCATCTCCAATCATAACCTCCTTGGCACCACCCCGTTGCAATGTGTCCTTTCACACGAAAAAGTAAGTATCATCAAACTAGCAAGCCTTGATACGCTCAAACAACGATGATTGTGCCACTACACAAGCAAGAACCTGACTGGACTCGAAAACATCCAATCTCACAAACCGATTGGCCAAATCCTGAACATCCATGGCTAATGGCCTCTCTACCACTGGTTAATATGCCATACTGCCCATGCTCTCCGCATTCCCACTCAATGCATCGGCCACAACATTGGCCGTCCTCGGATGATATAATATGGTGATATCATAGTTTTCAACAACTCTAGTCATCTCTAATACTGCAAATTAAGGTCCTTCGGCATGAACATGTGCTTGAGACTTTGATGGTCGGTGTAGACCTCACATTGAACATCATCTAGATAATGCCTTCAAATCTTTAGCACGTGAACAAGGGCTGCCAACTCTACGTCATGCACTGGGTAATTCTTTTCATGAACCTTCAACTGTCGAAACGCGTAGGCAATCACCCTACCATTCTACATCAATACCGCACCAAGCCAAATACGTGATGCATTATAATACACGGCGTAAGATCCTAAGCTTGTAGGAGAAACCAACAATAGGCCTGTAGTTAATGCAATCTTGAGCTTCTGAGAGCCTAACTCACAGTCGTTGGACCATCTGAAAAGAGCACCTTCTGGGTTAACTTGGTTAATGGGGCTAAGATAGATAAAACCTCTCCATGAATCGCCGATAGTAACTCACCAAACCCAATAAGCTCAAAATTTCTGTAGCTGAAGTAGGTCTAGGCCAGTTCTAAATTTCCTTAATCTTCTTCAGATCCACCTTAATGCCATCAAAAAATACAATATGGCCCAAAAAAAGCAACCAACCAGAACTCACACTTTGAGAACATGGCATATAACTGATGATCCCTCAGAGTATAAAGTGACATACGCATATGTTGATCTTGCTCCTCTCGATTGTGGGAGTAAACCAAGATATCATCATTGAAGAAAATCACAAAAGAATCCAGATAGGGCTTGAACACCCGATTCTCCAAATCCATAAAGGCTACCTGGGAATTTGTTGATACCCAATTTTTTCCTCATATATTTTAAATATACATATATACCTTTAAAATAGGGCATGAGCATCATCAAGCATTTTTCATAATTTTCTATAATTTTTAAAGGCTTTTAATCAATTTCTTCCTATATTTTTATTATATAAATAATTATTAATTGCATCATAAATAATTTCTATGATGATTTACCATTTAATTTTCATCATTTATATCCTTATTAAGCTTTAAATATTTTTTGATGTATTTATTATAATTACATTCACATCCTTAGGATAAAATTGCATATTTTGCAATAATAGCCAATATATGTGCATAATTACATTATTTATACGAAAAATAACTTTTTATATTTTTATAATGTTAAGTCATTATTTTAAATCATTTTTATGCACAAGCGATATCTTTGTTATTTATCAACTATTTTCTATAAATTATTTATTTGTTAAAATGAGTATTTAAATCTAGCCCTTTTCTTAATTATTTTCGGACCACCCCAGCCTAGCTGCTTAAACTCCTAAGCCCAACACCCCTATACACCAGCCCAAACTTGGTTGGTACCCATCTACTATAACCTGCCCAGTCACTTTAAAATCCCAGTCGTTGATCCTTCAAGATCAACAACCCACATCCCTTCTCCCTATTTTAATTAACCTAACCCCTAACCCTAACTCCCATTCATCCAAACCTGCCTCCCCTATATTCTCTCATCTCTTCCTCTTCCCCCCTCAAACCCTAGTGTCGTCACCCAAATCTCTCCTATTCCAACCCCAAAATGAAATCAATCTATGATTCCTTTACCTTATTTGACCCCTCCTGCTTAGTGGTTACCTGTTTTGGGTATTATATAATTTCTTGCCTAATATGGCAAGCAGATCTTGTAAGAATCGAACCAAAAATTTGTTCAAATCCTTAACTTGATATTTATTCCGTCTGTGTTTATCACTCGTTCTTTGTAAGTACGATTATTTTCGTATTTCTCACTGATTCGTACTTAACCCTAAGATTAGGGTTTCCAAATCCTTTTTTTATTCGAACCAAAATTGGTTCAAACTTTGATTTAAGTGCTATCCCGTCTATATTCATCCTATTATGCATAAATCTGCCTATTTTTGTCAATTTCTTCTACTTACCCTAAATTAGGGTTTTAGACCCTAAATTTGGACTAGATCTAGTTCGATTAGGTGTTTTCTTTTGAATAATTTCTTGTCTATGTTCATCACAAGCAGTATATAGTTGATTGCCTTTATTTTCTTCCGATTTTGTGAAGTTTAACTAAAAACTAGAGTTTCAGAGTTCTTTCTTCTTTACTAAGTTTTGTCTTCGCCTAATTGAATAATATTTAAATCGTTTCCCCTTTACCTTTTAGGCAGACTCGAATTATCAATACTCTCATTGAAAGCTTAGCTTTTAATTTTGATTCATTGCTCGTTTGTTTCTGGTCTTTGTCGCGCCCCCTTCTTCCAACTCCTTTTCGGGGTCGGTCAAGGGTTTTTGATATTGTTGGGACAACTCGTTTCCTTTTGGGAAAGGAGTTTGCGAGTTTTGAAGATTCGCCACCTAACGAGTTATGGTGCGTTAGGGCACCTATTTTGGGGGTTCATTTACAATCAAGTTTGATAACCAGAGATAAGGTAAGGGCTTGAAATTATCCTAAGGGGAAGGTGTTAGGCACCCCTCAGAATCAACAACTGTGGTTCCCGGCCAAATAACTTTTGTGAATTTGTACAAGTAGCAAGTAGGCAATTAATGTTTAAGAAAAGCAGGTAGTTTTGAAAGACTCGCAATCTAAGCACACATGTATTACTAAGTTTGAAAATATTTGATAGTGAAGTAAGGTTTTGAAACAATTAAACATACACATGGGGGAGGGACATCCTAGGTTATTTGTAATATGGATCACGTCAATGCAATACCTGGTATGTCACTCCTCAAAGAGGGGCTACACGTGGTATTAGCGCACCGGTCATCATATCCATATATACCCTTATCGCCCCGTAAAGGTAATTAAAATGCGTGTTGGTCAATGACCTCTATTGAATGCTGTTACGTCCCTTCCTAATAGCCCTGGAGGAATTTAGGACTTCTATCCTATGAAGGAAGTTCTAGGCAGACCCTCAGGTTTAAAGGCAAAATACTAGGCGACAATCAAGAAACACCTAGGCTGCAATTAGGGGGATAAACACACAAACAGAGAAAGGCTCATGTATACCTCCACAAACAATGCAAATAGGTAGCATGACTCAAACACAGTTAAGGTCCAGCATTTAATTTAGAATCCTAAAGCATGGTATCTAAGTGATTTTAAAATAACAAAGAGGCAGATTTGTTTCATAACCCAGAGAGGAAGTCCTAATCAGTTTTGCCTACTGATTTTAAACCCGTTGATAGTTAGGCAACATACATAAAAAGCATATTTTTAATTTTAACAACTTTAATCACCTAAGGCTTGCCTAGGCGTAGGACAATGCTCAGTAGTTACCAGGATTACTAAAGAAACAGTTACAAGTTGTTTTGCCTAAACAATGTTGTACTTAGGTGTTGCAAAAATACAGAATTATTACCAGTTGTTTGGAAATGTGGTGAGACTGTTTTTAGGCCTTTTCCCATGCATCAATAATTAAACTAGGCGTAGAATGAGACCCTAAAACATGATATCTAATATGCAGACATAGAGATGCAGAATGACTTGTATGCGGAATTCCTATGCAGGATTTTCTAAATGCATAAGTTACAATGCTTTCAGAATATGCAGAAGGTATGAGAATGCCCTGTTTATTAACGTTGGACTATCCTAAGGCATGATTTCTAAGTGTACATGATAGCAAAGTACTAGTTATTAGCATGTTTTAACACAGAATTTTGATAAGTGATACAGAGATGTATATGCTGAAACAGTAAATATGGGGGCCTCAGGGGCATGATTTTTAAGTCATACATCCTACACAGGATTTCTATTGCGCATATAGAAAGTAAAACCTAAAGCAGGATTTCTACCCTTTTAGCATGCATAATACCCACCCCTTTTCACTATCCATTCCCAGAGTTGTTTATAACAATTATTACAGACCATTTGCATAAATTACATAATTGAAAGGGGAAAAGAAGAAGTTATACTATAGGGAGCCTACTGATAGGCCCATAATCTCCGGAATGCCTCAATTCCACTGGTTCACAGCCTTTCACATGATCTAGGTGTGTCAAAGTTCCCTAAGGATCTCAAGGGATCCCGGGCAGTGCTCACACCCAGATTCATAACCAAAACTTGAGTAAGTGCAGTATGGAAGAGCCACCCTTAATGTGTCAGAGTTCAGAGGGAGCTCATAAGGGTCCCTAAGTAGTCACACATTAAGGGGGCAGAACCTAGACTTCTAAGAGTATATGTGAGAATGCTTGACATAGTTTTGAAAGAATTGTTTTGAAAACAGTTTCAGTCTGAAATAAGTTTTTGAAAGAACAACAGAGGAGTTTACTCTTAGTGAAAATAGTTTTGAAAGAAAGGGAGTGGAATAATCTCAGAACCAGAACAACACATATAATTCAGGGAAAACAATCACAAACAGGGGAAGAGAGGATTAGGGACAAGTTGTTCATACGTGAAAGCATATTTGCACACAGATTAACACCAGAGAAGTATTACAGTACTACATACTTATAGTCACAACAATAGTCTATCACAAATGTTTATGCCAGAACTCAACAACATTGGATTGAGGGTGCTAAACAGAATTGCACATTAGGTTTAGGGGGAAGGGTTCAGGATTATATAGCTGACAAATGACATAAGGACATACTCACAGTGTACTGGGGGTCAGGGGGTAAGGAAAAATGGTAATGAAATATGTAAGAAAGCAGTAGACATGCTGAACTAAAGGGAAAGAGCAATCACATTGGTGAACTAGTAAATAGGCATGCTAATTGCAAGGTAAACAACAGAACCATAAGTAGAAGAATAAGAGAAATAAAAAGAAGTGCAATACGAATTGAAACATATTGTTTAGGATGCTGTAAATCAAATAGAAAACATACCAGTAAAAAATGAGAGAATGAGTGCAAAGTAGTAGAGCAGTAAAGTGAAGAGAAGTAGAGCAGCAGTGTATAGAGCAATAGAACAGTAGAGCAGTAGAGAAAATAGAGCAGTAGAGTTACTCAGTCTTGGCCTTCAGCCGACTGAGTAGCATGTAATCAGTAAGAGAAGCAAGAGAGTACGTGTGTGTGTAGGAGAGAGCTTAGAACAATGTGTTGTTCGTGTGTGTGTTGGTGTCTTATGCTAAAGAGAGAGTAGAGTATTTATAGTTTTGAAAACGAGTAGTGAAATAAGGTAAGGAGTACTAGTTTAACATAGTTATTGGAATAATGTTCAAACAGAATCAATCAAAGACCTGGACTCCCCTTAATTAAGGAGTCATAGTTCAAACGGCACAATTAGAGTTAAATAAGGAAACAAATCAATTGTAAAACTGACCTTTATCATAACAAGAGTAGTAAAGTATATAGCAAGAAATTAATTCTAGGTACATAACACATAATTAGGGAAAGTATATGTCAAACATTCAACAACATATTCGTGCACATAAATAAGGTATAGTACAATTTAGTTCTGAAAATTAGTCACAAGAATCACGAATAGGATTGAATATCACAGGGACTCAATGCTAACTAAGGAAAGTATCACACAAACAAGGAAACAAATTTGAAAATCAGTACAGAATTACAAGGAAAATACACAAATTCACGGATTCAGGGAAGATATCACAGGTCTAAGGAGATTACACAAAATCAGTAAAAATTATTTTATGAACAATCAATAAGGCAAATAGTCAGACCTATTAAACGTTAAACAACATGTATTGAACAAAATCAGAGAAACCCTAAGCAAGCATTTGGAGAAACAGTAGAAGATCCAAACCTTAACAACAAGTTAAAGCGAGAATCACAAAGAATACATAGATAGTTTCATAAGAACAAACACGCATGAACACACAGTCAAAGGCAACCTAGAAAATTAGGGTTTTTAGTATAATAACTCAGATAACAAGAAAAGCATAAGAGAATCGTTCAAACACAGTAGAAATCACTAAGAATCAGAAGAAGAACCATTTTTGAAAGGGGTCAAGAAAACCCTAACTTCAAAGTGAGGAAATCGTTTGAAAAACAAAGAGACTTTTGAGGAAAACATTAAAAGAGACATAGATCCGTCACAGATCTAAAAAGATCAGACGATTTAAAGCTAGGGTTTCCAGAGAAAACCCAGGAAGGAGAAGAAGACTTAAATATCACCGGCGTTTGGCCGGAGAATGCAAGGATCTTACTCGAACGACCATAGGAGGCCGGAAAACATGGCATGAGATCGGAGATGGGAGTGAGCCGCCTCAGGATAGCTTGAGAGCCTCCACCGGTGACACAAGTGTGAAAAATGGAGCCATAAGGTCGAGGAGAGGTGGAAGCTCCATAGTTTCCGGCGAGGAGGTGGCCGGAGAGGGGAGAAATAGAGCCCATGGACGAAGGTTCTAGAGAGATGTGAGAGCATTCAAAGAAGGAGACGTTGAGTGTTACGAGTGAAGGGGGGATATGAAATCGGGGGGGGACTAGAAGAGAGGAGGGTGGAGTGGTTGGTGAGGGGAGGGGCAAATAACGGGTGGGGGGGGGGGGGGGTAGTCTATTAGGTATTAATATGGTAAGTCTTAATTTGGGCCGTTGATTTGAATTAATCAACGGCTCAGATCAAAAGGGGATTGGGCCTGGTAATTGTCAGGATTGGGATGGGTAGTTAATTGGGTTAGGGGTTTGGTTTCAATTAGGCAAAAATTAAAATTAAAAGTGGGTAAATGTTAAATACCCCTTAAAATAAATAAATAATTTATAAAAATGGCTAATAACTATAAAAAATGAAATTGATGCTAAATAGACTAAATTAAGATGATTAACCAGTATTAAAATATAAAATGACTAATTATTGAGTAAAAATAGCATAAGATATATAATTAGGCTATAATTGCAAAGTCATTGCAATTATAGCCAAATGGTGCCAATTCGGCTAATTGTGAAATAATATGGCCTTAATAGGATCCAAAATGATATATTAAATCAGGAAATGCTTTTGAAATATTTTGTAATGCAATTTATAATTAATTATTGGAGATGAAATGTCACGACCCAAAATCTATAGGTCGTGATGGCGCCGGACATCATTGTCAGGCAAGCCACCCCTCCATAAGTTAAAATACTTTCCTGTTTAACATTTTCGAAATCGTTGCCTTTTTCTGCATTTCATACTCAAAATGAATAAATTTTCGTGAATTAAACACGACAGGAAATCAATTTAGTTTAACAAGATAAATCTCATCACATCCCCAGAACCCGGTGACACAAGTACATGAGCAACTTATAAGAACTTATACAATTATACAACGCTTGTCCGAGGAACAAATTGGACAAAAACTATAAAGATAAAATGTAAATAAATAGAAGGGGGACTCTGCCAACTCCGGAACGCCTCCGGATGGATACAACCCAAATAAGTCTCCAAATCAATCACTGTACTATAAAGGTACATGTGCAACAAAATGCACAGCAAGTGTAGTATGAGTACATAAACATATATGTACCCAGTGAGTATCCCGTCTAATCTCGAAGAAGTAGTGACGAGAGGTCGACTTGACACTCACTAAGGTCCAACAATATAAGTAGGACAGAATATGATGAAAGTGGTAAGCATGCTAAGGCAGTTAAACAACAGATATATATATGTAAGGCACTAAAATCCGAGTAATTACTGNTATATATATATATATATATATGCCGAGGGTCGTTCGTCCCGAACCAACAATACAATAAACTGTGTATTGCCGAGGATCGAACGGCCCGTCCCATAAGTGCATTCTTTCAAATTAATTATAAAGCTTCCCTCGATCACGAATCATACCTGCGACTCGAGTGCTGACTCTTACATTTATTGAATTATCATAAAGCTTCCCTCGATCGCGAATCATACATGTGACTCGAGTGCTGACTCTTATATATACTGAATTATCATAAAGCTTCCCTCGATTGCGAATCATACCTGCGACTCGAGTGCTGACTCTTATATTTATAAATATACCGAATTATTCATAAGCTCAGTAGAGGCTATACTTTTAACAAGGATTAATTCACTGGAAGTTCAGAGGAAACTTTCCACCATTTTCATGCTAGTTTGAAGATAATAAGGAACTTGAAGTACGCCTAAGATACACATAAGGCACATAAGAGCATGTTGTGGCCCTAAAATTACCCGACATGGCACAATTTCCTTTTTATATTACTTTCCGTAAAAAAATTCCTTTCGTATTATTTAAATTACATAAAACTCAAAGAAACATAACTACGTATAGAAGGATTTCATAACATATAATTCATCACAAGAAGAACACAAGGCATGATGTGGGGCCTAACTACCCGGACATAACAATAATAGCCGCTACGTATGGACTCTCGTCACTTGGTACGTACGTAGCCCCCAAAAACAATTACACACAGCATATAGAACACCTATGGGGGAAATTCTCTCTTACAAGGTTAGAAAGGAGACTCACCTCATGTCGAACCTACTTTCCGGGTAAAAAATGCGCCCAAAACCTCAAACTCGTCTCCCAAGGACTCGAAACTAGCCACAAGTTACTTAATTATATCAATAAATGCTAAATGAATCAATTCTAATGCATGGAAGTGAGTTTTCTAAAGTCTTTCCCCAAAAGTCAAAAATCGAACCCGGGCCCGCTTGGTCCAAACCCGAAATCCGGACCAAAACGCGATAACCCGTTCGCCCCGAGCCCGGATATATAAATGGTTTTGGAATCCGACCTTAATTTGAGGTCTAAATTCCCAAATTTCAATATTCTTAGGTTTTACCCAAAAATCCCAATTCTACCATGAAACCCTAGATTCTAGGATGAAATCTTGTAAAAGAAGTTAAGGAGTGAAGAAAATGAGTTAGAAATCACTTACCAACGTTTTGGAGAAGAAAGAGTGTTTGGGAAATCGCCTCTTATGTCTTTGGGGTCTTGAAAAATGAAAAATAACTCAAAATACCACTTATTTATATCCCTCTCAGGCCCCCCACCGCGGTCAGCAAAAATTGGACCGCGGACGCGCTTAGCAAAGTCAAGAAAAACTGAAGAAAACCAAGAAAAATGACTGCAGTGACATGCTTTAGTATTTTGGCCATAACTTTCTCTACAGATGTCCAAATTACGATTTCTTTACCTTTCTAGAAACTAGACATGAAGGGCTACAACTTTCGTTTTTGAATCATCTCAAAATCCTTGTAGATCAAAAGATATAAGCCTCCGAANTTAAAGTATTGCCCCCTCCCCCCAGCAAAAAAAAGACCGCGGACCGCGGTGGTGGGTTCAGAGAATTGACCCCTCTGACGTGTAACAACTACATTTTAGCCTAAAGACATCCCGGGACCTACCCGGAACCCACCCGAGCCCTCGAAACTTCAAATCGAGCATTCCAACAAGTCCTAAATCATCCCACAGACTTGCTCGAGCCTTCAGAACACCCAAAACAACGCTAAAACTCAGAATCACACCTCAAAACCCCTAGAATCAAACTTAAGAACTTTATGTTCTTGAATTCGCTAACATTGCGCCGAACCGAACTATACTACTCGGAATGACACCAAATTTTGCAAGAAAGTCATATTCGACATTACAAACCTGCTCAAACATTCAGAATCACATTCCGACCCCGCTATCAAAATTTTCACTTCCGGTCGGATTCTTCAAAAACCTTCAAATTTCTATCTTTAGCCAAATGACTTCAAAGTGACCTCCGGATATCCGAATTCACTTCCGATTGCGCTCCCAACTCTTGAATCACCACACGGAGCTATTCCCGGACTTGGAGTCCCAAACGAACATCTATAACACTGAAATGCCTTCCAACCCAAACTTATAAAATTTCTTCTAAAATGCTATCATCCGCAATATACGCTGAAATGCTCCCGGATCATCCAAAAACCGATCCGGACATACGCCCAAGTTCGAAATCATCATACAAACTTGCTGGAACCTTCAGATCCTGATTCCGAGGTCGTTTACTCCAAATTCCAATCTTAGTCGATTCTCCAACTTAAGGCTTCCGAAATGAGAATTTTTTTCTGCTGATTTAACTCTGAACTTCCCGAATTTCAACTCCGACCATACGCACAAGTCATAATACCTGAAATGAAGTTGTTCATGACTTCCAACCGCTGAACGACGCGCTAGAGATCAAAATGACCGGTTGGGTCGTTACATGAAAATACTGGATAAATTAGAATAAATTAATAAAAATGTGAAAAAATTATATAGAAATACTAGTTGTTATAAAAACTGATTTTGAAGATATATATGCAAGTTTAAAAATAATTTGAGGAAAAATTGGGTATCAACAACTGCCCCTCTTTACCCGGGAAGGATGAAAGAGTTGTCGGGTAAAGATATGATGGCCAATTTTGACTGAGCGAAACGGTTTGAAGAGACTTAGGCCGCACCTGGTTTCTAAGTTGCCTACATATCCCTGGTTTTACAGGAATCAGGCCGTATGTAGTTCAGGAGTCATCGGCGAAGTATACAGATGAAGTTTTACAAGAACGGACGCAACATATAGGGCTGGATGGGTAACAGTTTATGGGAATGGTTAGGAGAACTGGAGCGGGACCTTTCCTGCTAGGATAGCTGTTGCTCGCTAGATTACCTGCAAATAAGAAATACAGGCATATATTGTGCGTAAATTTAAACATGATGCAAGTTCTCGTTGGACTATGAATGTTGTCTTCAGACGGTTTAGGATGACGTTCTCAGACCATGATGTCTCGGGTCATGAATTACTTGATGAAGGATTCGCAGGCCATTAAATGATTTTCTCGGTCCACGAAGATGGTTCTTCGAACGATGATGCCTTTGAATAATGATATGCAAAATTGAAAGAGATCCTCAGGCCATGACATGGTGTTCTCAGGACATGAAGATGGTGCCTCCGAACGATGACGCCATTGGACAGATTGGCGATATTTCAGCCCATGAAAATGCAATAATATGATGCAGAAAAGACTGATCTTAGTCTTGCAAATTGAAGGGCAGAGCTTAGCCCGAAAGAAAAGCGAAGTAAATAATGCTGGAGACAATGCTTAGTCTCGATGACAAAGTAAATTGGAGGCAGAGCTTAGCCTCGAAAGGTAGCCTTATGCAAATGAAGGTAGAGCTTAACCTCAGGCATATGGAGACAAAGCTTAGTATCGGAAGGCAAAAAGGTAGCCTTATGTAGATGAAGTCAGAAAGGTAGCCTTATGCAGATGGAGATGGAGACAGTGCTTAGTATCAGAAGGCAGAATGGTAGCCTTATGCAATATGGAAGGCAGAAACGTAGCCTTATGCTGATGCAGACGGAGATAGAGCTAGTGTCGGAAGGCAGAAAAGTAGCCTTATGCAGAGATGGAGACAATGCTTAGTCTCGGAAGGCAGAAAGGTAGCCTTATGCAAGATGCAAATGGATACAGTGCTTAGTCTAGGAAGGTAGAACGGTATCCTTATGCAGAAATTAAATAATAAATGACAGTAAAGTTTCTTAGCTGGTAATAAATTGTGGTATTGTGATCGTTTTGCGCGTTGTGATTATGGAGCATAGTTTGTTTGTGCTGATAATAAATGTCGGCGAGTGCGATTTTTTTTGTTGAGAATCGTATCCTTGAACAACGTCTGTCCTTCGAGCGGATAGTGTGTTTTGAGGCTTTTACCATCTTTGTGCCTGCATCCAAAGAAAAATTGTGAGTTCTGTAAACGGGGAAGGTTGGTTCGGATCCCCGCTAGCCTTGTACTGCTTGATCTGATGATCCTGTTCGTATACTTGGGGTAGCGTTTGCTAAACAAAGCTATTTTCAAGAGTAAGCATGCATGAGTTTGTAAAGAGTATAGTATAAATATATGATTTAAAATAGTTTCATATGAATCGAAGACCGTGACACGGTTCGAGATGTTGCAACCTCTCCTGCTACGGAATTTTGAGGGTCCTCTTGAAAATTCTGCCCCATTTTAATAGGTTGACGCTTCTGACTGCTTGTGCGGCGATCGACTGAACTTGCTTCAGAATTTTGAGGGTCCTCCTCAAAATTCTGCCCCATTTTGATAGGTTGACGCTTCTGACTGCTTGTGCGGTGATCGATTGATCTTGCTTCGAAATTTTGAGGGTCCTCCTCAAAATTCTGCCCCAGTTTCGAGTTGCGGGGGAAATGAAATTTTTATTGAATTATGACCGAACCCATAGGGCTGCCTACGTATTCCCTCTTAAACGGGAATCAGGTTAGGCGTAGTTCAATTTACATCACTGAGGAAAAATAAAGATTACACATAGTAGCGTTTAACTGCATCTGAATTGATTGGTTTTGGCCCGACTTATCTGTCTCTGCAAGTATGAGAGCTCTTCCTGTTAGTACTCGGTGAACCATGTACGAACCTTGACAATTGGGAGAGAACTTCCCTTTGGCTTCATCTTGATGTGGAAAGATCTTTTTCAACACCAGCTGCCCCGGTGTGAACTGTCTAGGCTTGACTCTTTTGTTGAAGGCCCGTGTCATTCTATTATGATAAATTTGACCATGACATACTGCATTCATTCTCTTTCCATCTATGAGGGCCAATTGCTCATAACAGCTATTCACCCACTCCGCATCGCTGAGCTCGGCTTCTTGTATGATTCTTAAGGAAGGAATGACAGCTTCTGTACCATAAACCAACATGTAAGGGGTTGCCCCGATTAAAGTGCGAACTGTGGTACAATATCCCAGTAGAGAAAATGATAACTTCTCATGCCATTTCTTATGCTTTTCTATCATTTTCCTCAATATCTTCTTGATATTCTTGTTGGCAGCTTCTACAACTCCATTCATCTGAGGTCGGTAGGCTGTGGAATTCTTGTGTTTGATCTTGAAAGTTTCGCACATAGATTTCATCAAGTCTCTGTGAGATTGGAACCATTATCAGTAATGATCGACTCCGGAACTCCGAACCGGCAAACAATGCGGTCGCGGACAAAGTCGGCCACGACTTTCTTAGTCACTGCTTTGTAGGATGCTGCTTTGACCCATTTAGTGAAATAATCAATTGCTACAAAGATGAACCTGTGTCCATTGGAGGCAGTAGGCCCGATCGGTCCAATGACGTTCATTCCCCATGCGACGAACGCCCAGGGTGAGCTTGTTGCATTGAGCTCGTTCGGAGGTACCTTTATCATATCTGCATGTACCTGACATCGGTAGCATTTACGGACATACTGGATGCAGTCCGTTTCCATGGTCAATATAGAAATAACCCGCTCTTAGTATTTTCTTAGCCAAGACAAAACCATTCATATGTGGACCACATGTCCCAGCATGTATCTCTTCTAATAGCTTAGATGCTTCCTTTGCGTCGACGCATCTTAGTAATCCCAAATCGGGAGTTCTCCTGTACAAGATTCCTCCGCTGTGAAAGAAGTTGTTCGACAATCTCCGAACTGTGCGTTTCTGAGTATGATTTGCAAGCTCAGGGTACTCTCCTTTTGCCAAGTATTCCTGGATATCATGAAACCAAGGCCTTCCATCTGCTTCTTCTTCAACATGGGCACAGTAGGCCGGCTGGCTATGGATCTTCACTGGAATAGGATCAACGAAATTCTTATCTGGATGTTGTATCATAGATACAGACGTAGAGGTTAAGCTTGATGCTCAAGTTATCCCCAAGAGAGCGAGTTTTAAGTATCTCTGGTCTATTATCCATGGTAACGGGGAGATTGATGAAGATGTCACATATCGCATCGGAGCGGGGTGGATGAAGTGGAGGCTCGCTTCCGATGTTTTATGTGATAAGAAGGTGTCGTTAGGACTTAAGGGTAAGTTTTATCGAGTGGTAGTTCGACCCGCTATGTTGTATGGGGCTGAGTGTTGGCCAGTCAAGAACTCCCACGTGCAGAAGATGAGAGTAGCAGAGATGGGGATGTTGAGAGGGATATGTGGGTATACCAGGCGAGATAAAATTAAGAATGAAGCTATCCGGGACAGAGTGGGAGTAGCCTGTGTGGAGGACAAGATGCGGGAGTCACGGCTAAGATGGTTCGGACATGTTAGGAGAAGGAGCATTGATGCCCCTGTCAGGAGGTGTGAGATGTTGGCCATGGAGAGTTTGAGAAGGGGTCGAGGTAGGCCTAAGAAGTACTGGGGAGAAGTGATTAGGCAGGACATGGCGCTGCTTCAGCTCACTAAGGACATGACACTTGATAGGAGGGTGTGGAGGTCGAGGATTAAGGTAGAGGGTTAGTAGGTAGTTTATAGTGCTCGATGATAGGCTTAGTAGCATGCATTTCCCTTCATAATCTTTGATTTTTATTATGGTATGTGGTTTTTTTCGCCTCAGGTATTTTATTCCGTGCTGCTATTATTGGATACCGTTTATCTTTTTTCTTCCATATTTTTTCTTCTTCTTACCCTTTTTGAGCCGAGGGTCTATTGGAAACAACCTCTCTATCTGCATAAGGTAGGGGTAAGGTCTGCGTACAGACTACCCTCCCCAGACCCCATATGTTGGGATCAAACTGGGTTGTTGTTGTTGTATGTTTTGAAAGATGTACTTCAAGGGATCCATCCTCGATATGAGATATGTAGTATAGGCACAGAAATAATGCCTCAACTTCAGGGCTACCCAAGTTAGAGAACAACATGTGCGTTCCAATAGAGAGTACCGAGCCTCATATGGAGTGAACTTCTTACTCAGATAATAAATGGCCTGCTCTTTTTCTCCCTATTTCGTCATGCTGCCCGAGAACGCAGCCGAAAGCTCCGTCCAATATTGCAGGATAGAGTAGCAAAGGTCTACCTGGATCAGGCGGTACTAGGACTGGCGATGTCGACAAGTACTCCTTAATTCTGTCAAAAGCCTTTTTCAGCATCTTGAAGATCGGCTCACATATGACTCTAGACTATGCTATGAACCAACTGATGTAATTGAGATGTCCCAAGAAACTCATCACATCTTTCTTGTTCCTTGGCGGTGGTAAATCTTGGATGGCTTTGAATTTTGATGGACCCAGTTCTATTCCTCGACGGCTGACAATGAACCTCAGCAATTTCCCAGCAGGAACCCCGAATGCACACTTCGTGGCGTTCAGTTTCAGATTGTATTTCCGCAACCTATTGAAGAACTTCCTCAGATTTTCTACGTGGTCGGTAGCTTTCTTGGACTTGATAATAACATCATCCACATATACCTCAATCTCCTTGTGTATCATAACGTGGACGATAGTGGTCATAGCCTTCATATAGGTGGCCCCAGCGTTCTTCAAACCAAACGGCATCATCTTATAGAAATACACTCCCTACGGCGTAATGAAAGCCGTTTTCTCAGCGTCTTCTTCATCCATCCAGATCTGATGGTAACCAGCGAAGCAATCTATGAACGACTCAAGTTCATGCTTGGCGTAATTATTGATTAGGATGTGTATGTTTGGCAAAGAGAAGTCGTCTTTCGGACTAGCCCGGTTGAGATCCCGGTAGTCGACACAGACTCTGACCTTCCCATACTTCTTCGACACTGGCACAATATTAGCTAACCATGTTGGATACTCCACAACCCTAAGTACCTTAGCGTTGATCTGCTTGGTGACTTCCTCCTTGATTTTCAAACTCATATCAGGTTTGAACATCCTGAGCTTCTGTTTTACCGGCGGGCACATTGGATTGGTTGGTAATTTGTGAGCCATAATGGATGTACTCAGACCAGTCATGTCATCGTACGACCATGCAAATATGTCCTCATACTCCTTCAAAAATTCTGTGTATTCCTTCTTTTCTGACGGTGACAAATGAATGTTGATGCGAGTTTCCTTGGCATTTTATGAATCTCCCAAGTTGACAATCTCGGTCTCGTCTAGGTTGGACCTGGGTCTATTCTCAAAATTCTCAACTTCTTTGACGATCTCATCAGGTATATCATCTTCTTCTTCTGAATCAATGTCCATTTGGTGAGTTGTCTAGTTGCATGTCACAGTCATCAGTTCATCAACACAAGTAATAGTAATGCTGTATAGATAAAGTAATGAGAGAAAAATGATAGTAATAAATATTGATTCATAAAAACATAAAAGTGCTTTAAATAAGTTGAACAAATATTTTGAACATTGAAGCTCTTATTGCAGAAATGAGAATGCGAAAACGGAAATCATTTAGTAAAAGACAATGAATGTTGCTTGTTTAGCCCTGCTACCCCGAGGCTCATCGGGCTTTGGTTGTTCTGATGGTCCAGTTCTTGAGAGATGTTCCTCTGTTCACGGCATGGATGGAAGGTCCTTCCTCCCCCTACTCCTCAAAAATGACACAGTGATCCATGTCGTCGTCTTCCAGAAATAAGTTCCTCAGCGCTGCAAGTGCTTCTTCTTCCTCTAACCCATATATGACATCGGCATGCTGAAAGGTGCTTGTCAGATGTGGTATTGGCTTCTCCAATGGGTAATAGGGACCACGCCATGGTGGCGACCAGTTCTTGAATTCTTCCCAAGTATATTCGTATCCCAGACCGAAAGTGGTGCCATGTTTCTTGATCTTAATGGGTTTGGAGATTCCTTGGAGATTCTTACTGACCCCTTTACCTGGCTCATACCCTCTCCAGTTCATCATGCTTTCTATCTTGCTATCCCACCATTTGTCCTTGTCTATGGCATTGACCCTTTAAATGTGGTGGTAAGTTTCTCCACCCAACTTCCTTCTTCCTTTGACTACCGGAATGGCCTGGCGGCTGTAAATAGGATTACTCCCGTCGCCGTGAATGATCTTTCTTGGTGGTTCCATTCAAATTTCACTGCTTGATGTAGTGTCGATGCCACGGCTCCATCGGTATGTATCCATGGTCATCCTAATAGCAATTTGTTAGACGCCGGTATGTCTATCACCTGGAAATCGCCTTCGAACCATGTGGGCCCTATTTGCAAACAGAGGCTGATCTCGTCGATGGTGGACCTTTGCAAACCATCGAAAGCTTTCACGTTCATTGAACTTTACCTTATCTCGTGCATCCCTTTGCCCAATTTCTTGAGCGTTGTCAACGGGCATATATTGAGACTGGATCCCCCATCAATTAGAATCCTGGTGATGAAATAGTCTTCACATTGCACAATCATGTGCAGGGCTTTGTTATGTCCCAACCCTTCAGGCCGCATCTCGTCCTCGTGAAAGGTGATCTTGTGGCTCTCCAGCAGTTGGCCTACCATATTGTCCATTTCTCCACTAGTGATATTGTTTGGAATGTACGCTTCATTCAGCACCTTCAACAAAGCATTTCTGTGTGCCTATGAATTTTGCAGCAATGAGAGAATAGATATCTCAGCTGACGTCCTGTTCAGTTGGTCAATGGAAGAGTACTCTTTGGCCTGTACCTTCCTCCAAAGGTCATCTAGGCCTGTCTCGATAATGGGTGCCTGTTGGAGGCCTGTTTGCTTGATTCAGCCAAATGCTCTGGTGTGTAGACTTTGCCGGTCCTTGTCATACCCTATGCTACAATAGCTTCTTCGACTTTGACCTTGCCCTTTCTTCTTGCCTCAGCTACATAATCCCATGGTACAACATTTTTATAGAAAGGTGGCGTGGTTGATATCGTCACCGTAATTGGTGCAGCTACCCTCACTTCAATTGAAACATGTGCCTTAGGTTGTATAACTGCAACTTCAAATGGTGCGGGCGCATCTGCCGGTGGCATAACTTCGACCTCAAACGACGTAGATGCCTTTGCGGGTGGTGCTGCTTCAAACTCAAAAGGCACTGATGCAATTACCTCAACATTCTCAGACGACTGAATCTGGACTATTATTGGATTAAGAGTAACTGCTGGCTTCTTTGGGTCATCACCATATATGATCAACCCAATCGACCCCTCTGGGTCCCAATCTTCTTCTATTTCGATCATGTGGATGCCTCCACCCTTATGGTCTGGGAGCGGATTGTTGCGGACATTGGGAGTGGATTCCTTTGCTACAATGATCTTGTTGTCGATTAAGGACTGTATCTTATACTTCAAAGAGCGGCATTCATCGATGGTGTGCCCCTTCATGCCGGTGTGATATGCACAGGACTTTTTTGGATTAACCCATTGAGAGGGATTCTCAGGGTTGGTAGCAGGGATGTGGGTGACATAACCAACAGCCTTTAGTTTCTCATACATCTGGTCGATAGGTTTGGCGATGGCAGTGTACTGTTTAGGAGGTCTGCGGTCAAAATTTGGTCGAGGTTTAGGGAAGTTTTGACGTGCAGGGGGTGACTGATAGTGGGATGGCTGAGAATTATAAACATGGTAAACAGGAGCGGGCTGGGAATATCTGGGTGAAGTGGGTTGATATGTAGGTGGTGGAGATGATTGATAAGTTGGTGGTGGTGCTTGGTATGAGGGTGAAGGTGCTTTGTATGAAGGTGCTGGCTGATATGTGAGTGGGGGCATTTGGTAGGTTTGGTATTTAATTGGCGATTTGGTTCTCTGTGCAACCATCACGGCTCCCACATCCCTTTTCTTGGACACACCACTAGACTGTAAAGCCTTATTTGTAGCTTGTAAGTCTTCGAAATTGGTGACCATACCGCTTTTGATTCCTTCTTCCATTCTCTCACCCAATTTGTTAATAGCAGAGAACTTATGATTTGCGATCACCATTAGCCGCTCGTAGTATTATGGATCTTGAGCTCGGACAAAGAACTTATTCATCTGTTCCTCGTCTAAGGCGGGCCTGACTTAGCAACTTCATATATCCAATGAGTAGCATACTACCGGAAAGTCTACGTAGGTTTCTTCTTCAGATTCTGGATGTAGAACAAATCCGGTGCGTTCTCTGTGTTAAACCTGAATCGGTCCATGAAGTCAAACGCCATGCTTACCCAATTCGACCATTTCCTGGGGTCTTGGCTGATGTACCAAGATAGTGCGTCTCCTTTCAAGTTCCTCATGAACAGCTTCATGTGGATCCTCTCATCTTTACCTACTCCAACCAACTTGTCACAGTAGGTCCTCAGATGGACCTTAGGATCGCCTGTACCATCAAACATTTTGAACTTTGGAGGTTAGTACCCCTCAGGTAGTTCGACATCGGGCTGTATGCAGAGGTCTTCATAGTTTATTCCTTCAACTCCTTTGCTTCCCACAATGCCTTGAACTCGGCTGGTCAGCGTTTTGAGTTCCTCAGCCAAATTCTTGATGAGCAAATCCTTATCACTCGATTAGGGTGTGTATGAAATGGGTTGGGTGGAGTACGGCCTAGTCTCCACGTAGATGGGGTTGTGGTGATGGCCTGGTGCTTGGGCATAAAGATGATCATTTTTGGAGTTTTTCGGTTCAGGGATGATTATGAGGGTGTTTCTCGGAGCGTGGCAGGCGTTGTGCTAGTGTTGTGGTCGGATAGTTTGATTTTTTGGTGAAGTTATGTGATGATAGGTGTTGGGAAGATTCTGATTGTTCGGGGTATTCTGAAGATGTATGGGGTTTTGAGGTACATCAGGGATATTGAGTGAGAAGGATAGGTTTGCCAGATTTCGAACTTGATCAAGCTCTTCTTGGAATTTCAACAACTTCTGTTCTAGATGCGACATAATCTCATTATGGACCCGAGTATCTTGATCGTTAGGATCCTTTGTTCATTCGACCAGCATTGTGTTTTCTTTTCTGATGTTGCATGAATCTTCAATTTTGCCTTTGCCTTTGCCTTTTGGAGGACTAGGATGAGGAGAAGGCGGAGGGCCCCTGGATCTTGTGTAGTAGGATGATGATGCCAGAGTGAATGAACCAACCTTTGGGGAAGGGGAATAATTAAAGAAAAATAAAAAATAAAGTAAAAACAGAAAGGTAGCCAAGTCAGTGAGGATTACGAAAAATGTTGCGGTATTTAAACACATAGTGTGGGAATATAAAGCGCATCCTAATTTGGGGGAACCTCGTTGTGCCCGAGGTAGGCTTAGAGACAAATTGATTTGGAGAACTTGGATGCTAAAATGCCTCATCTCATTAATGTAAAAATAGATGAACCCAAAACGACACTAAACAAGCAAGAAATAAAAATCACTAATGGCCATGGGCCTTATTACATCGATAAAGCGGAAAAGGAAATCCTATCTACTTAGTCCCAGAAGGACCTTCCCCAGACTCGGCATCCTTGATTCCTTCGAACATGTTCCCCAGCTCTCGCAGTCTTAGCAGTAGATATGCCCTGGCCAGATGTCCACCTTCGTTCCCCTCAGCCTTTTGACAGTCTTCAACCCTCTTGAAAAATTTATCCTCCAGCTCGACTATGCCTCGCTCCAGGTACCCCAACTTTCTATTAGCGTTGAAGTCCATGTCTTTCCATTCTTCAATCAACTTCCTGTTGGTTTCGTGTATCTCACAGTGTTCGTCTTCGCATTCGCGGATCCTCTTGCTCAGTTGATTATACTTGACTTGAGCTTCAACTTTTTCATCTATGATCATGTGGCCTCGAATGAACCCTGGCCTTCCATCCCAGTTGTCTTCTAACCACCCTGTCCGGCTCAATTGTGTCTTTCTCCATTATGATTTTATAGTGCCACATGTGTTGGGCTTGGCACTTGTGAGGACTATCATCATTTTGAAAGTCGGCGCGGATATGGCTCATCTTGTCGACCCTTGGTATAATCTTCTTTCTGCCTGCTTGTCTCATAACCCGGAGAGGGACGTAAGGATATGTTCCTCTCAACCCAATTAGTATCAAGAACGGCGCATCCCTAGACCTGACAACGAATTCATCTGTTGGAAACCACTCGAACATCCACTGTACCTGCTCCTCAGTCAGATAATCGAAGAACTCTACCCATTCTCTAGTAGTTTCGGGATGAGCAAATCTGTTTGGAAGGTACGTCATTCGCTTTGGGTGGTGGAAAGCGATGTGGTCGTCCCATCCTCTTCGCGAAAATTCTTGCCGGAACTAGCCTTTTTGGATATGTTCTAAGAACCATAGTTGTAGCAACAAGTTGCAACCCTCGAAATGTTTAGCTCCTCTTTGAAAATTTTCTAGATCTCGGTAAATGTCTGCTATGATCATTGGGACAATGCTGAAAGTTTGCCCGTCAATTCCCTCCATTAAAGTCTTGGTTACCATAGCTAACCTAGTGTGAATCCTTTCATTCTTTGTTGGAAACACAATCAACCCCAGGAAGCAAACAATGAAGACAAATACCCTATGGTGAATTTGTCCCAAAGACGTAATGGCAAATTCGTCGTGATAGGTACGGTATGACTTGTTGTGGCCGTATCTTTCATACAAGTACTCAAAAGGTATGTACGACTTCTTCAGACATTCTAACTCTTCATTCTTCTTTAGACCTATCATTTTCAAGAAACCTTTGCTTGTGCGGTTTTCAGGCACTAATAACCCAGGGGTTTCCCAGACTAACCCCGCCAGTCCTCCTTCTTCTTCTAGGAACGGTGTCATTTTGATGTCCCCAAAACGGAAGACGGCTCTTTCGCTATCCCAGAACAAAGTGGTAGCCTCTATCAACATTTTGTTGGGTTGAATGTCGAGGAGAGATGGTAGGTTACCCAAGTATTTTGTGACGAGCGTCTTATCACTGGAGTGAAGGTTCTCCCACTAGTTTCGATGTTTTGGGTGAATGTTGGAAACCATGCCGAGTCTAAGGACTTCATGCCTCATATTTCTGCAAGACATAAATGCACAAAATGCAATTGCGTCCGTTGGGATTAAAGAGACAAGAAAATATGTCAGTTTCTTTTGAGTAAAATTAAAGGCTTGAAGGAAAGAAACAATTAATTGCACATAGGGGAACGGGAAGAGGTACAAATTCACAAAGACGTTTGAAATGGTAAAAGCCTAAAATCCCCAGCAGTGTCGCTATGCTGTCGCGCCCCCTTTTTCCAACTCCTTTTCGGGGTCGGTCAAGGGTTTTTGACATTGTTGGGACAACTCGTCCTTTTGGGAAAGGGGTTTGCGAGTTTTGAAGAGATATCACCTAACGAGTTAAGGTGCGTTAGGGCACCTATTTTGGGGGTTCATTTACAAACAAGTTTGATAACCAGAGATAGGGTAAGGGCTTGAAATTATCCTAAGGGGAATGTGTTAGCACCCCTCATAATCCACAACTGTGGTTCCCGGCGAAACAACTTTTGTGAATTTGTACAAATAGCAAGTAGACAATTAATGTTTAGGAAAAGCAGGTAGTTTTGAAAGACTCGCAATCTAAGCATACATGTATTACTGAGTTTGAAAATATTTTATAGTGAAGTAAGGGTTTGAAGTAATTAAACATACACATGGGGGAGGGACATCCTAGGTTATTTGTAATATGGATCACGTCAATGCAATACCCGGTATGTCACTCCTAAAAGAGGGGCTACACGTGGTCTTAGCGCACCGGTCATCATATCAATATCTACCCTTCCCGCCCCGTAAAGGTAATTAAAATGCATGTTGGTCAACGACCTTTATTGCATGTTGTTACCCGTCCCCTCCTAATATCCCTGGAGGAATTTAGGACTTCTATCCTATGAAGGAAGTTCTAGGTAGACCCTCAGGTTTAAAGACAAAATACTAGGCGACAAACAAGAAACACATAGGACTGCAATTAGGGGGATAAACACACAAACAGAGAAAGGCTCAGGTATACCTCCGTAAACAATGCAAATAGGCAGCATGACTCAAACACAGTTAAGGTCCAACATTTTATTCAGAATCCTAAAGCATGGTATCTAAGTGATTTTAAAATAACAAAGAGGCAGATTTGTTTCATAACCCAGAGAGGAAGTCCTAATCAGTTTTGCCTACTGATTTTAAACCCGTTGATAGTTAGGCAGCATACATAAAAATCATATTTTCAGTTTTAACAACTTTAATCACCTAAGGCTTGCCTAGGCGTAGGACAGTGTTCAGTAGTTACCAGGATTACTAAAGAAACTGTTACAAGTTGTTTTGCCTAAAGAATGTTGTACTTAGGTGTTGCAAAAATACAGAATTATTACCAGGTGTTTGGAAATGTGGTGAGACTGTTTTTAGGCCTTTTCCCATGCATCAGTAATTAAACTAGGCATAGAATGAGACCCTAAAACATGATATCTAATATGCATACATAGAGATGCAGAATGACTTGTATGCAAAATTCTTATGCAGGATTTTCTAAATGCATAAAGTTACGATGCTTTCAGAACATGCAGAAGGTATGAGAATGCCCTGTTTATTAATGTTGGATTATCCTAAGGCAGGATTTCTAAGTGTACATGATAGCAAAGTACTAGTTATTAGTATGTTTTAACACCGAATTTTGATAAGTGATACAAAGATGTATATGCTGAAACAGTAAACATGGGGGCCTAAGGGGCATGATTTTAATGCATACATGAGTCCTACACATGATTTCTATTGCGCAGATAGAAAGTAAAACTGAAAGTAGGATTTCTACCCTTTTAGCATGCATAATACCCACCCCTTTTCACTATCCATCCCTATAGTTGTTTACAACAATTATTACAGACCATTTTCACATTGAAAGGGGAAAAGAAGAAGTTATACTATAGGGAGCCTACTGATAGGCCCATAATCTCCGGAATGCCTCAATGCCACTGGTTCATAGCCTTTCACATGATCAAGGTGTGTCAAAGTTCCCTAAGGATCTCAAGGGATCTCGGGCAGTGCTCATACCCAGATTCATAACCAAAACTTGATTAAGTGCAGTGTGGAAGAGCCAACCTTATTGTTTCAGAGTTCACAGGGAGAAGAACCTAGACTTCTAAGAGTATATGTGAGAGTTCTTGACATAGTTTTGAAAGAATTATTTTGAAAACAGTTTCAGTCTGAAATCAGTTTTTGAAAGAACAACAGAAGAGTTTACTCTTAGTGAAAACAATTTTGAAAGAAAGGGAGTGGAATAATCATAGAACCAGAACATCACACATAATTCAGGGAAAAAAATCACAAATAGGAGAAGAGGGGATTGGGTACAAGTAGTTCATACCTGAAAGCATATTTGCACACAGATTAACACCAGAGAAGTATTACAGTACTACATACTTATAGTCACAACGATAGTCTATCACAATTGTTTATGCTAGAACTCAAAAGCATTGGATTGAGGGGTGCTAAACAGAATTGCACATTAGGTTTAGGGGGAAGGGTTCAAGATTATATAGCCAACAGTGTACTGGGGGTCAGGGGGGTAAGACAAAATGGTAATGAAACATGTAAGAAAGTAGTACACATGCTGAACTAAAGGGAAGGAGCAATCACATTGGTGAACTAGTAAATAATAGGCATGCTAATTGCAAGGTAAACAACAGAACCATAAGTAGAAGCATAAGAGAAATAAAAGGAAGTGCAATATGAATAGAAACATATTGTTTTGGACGCTGTAAATCAAATAGAAAACATACCAGTCAAAAATGAGAGAATGAGTGCAAAGTAGTAGAGCAGTAAAGTAAAGAGAAGTCGAGCAACAGTGTATAGAGCAATAGAACAGTAGAGCAGTAGAGCAAATAGAGCATTAGAGTTACTCAGTCTTGACTTTCAGCCGACTGAGTAGCAAGTAATCAGTAAGAGAAGCAAGAGAGTATGTGTGTGTGTAGGAGAGAGCTTAAATAGTGTGTTGTTCGTGTATGTGTTGGTGTCTTATGCTAAAGAGAGAGTAGAGTATTTATAGTTTTGGAAACGAGTAGTGAAATAAGGTAAGGAGTACTAGTTTAACATAGTTATAGAAATAATGTTCAATCAGATTCAATCAAAGACCTGGACTCCCTTTAATTAGAGAGTCATAGTTCAAACGACACAATTAGAGTTAAATAAGGAAAAGAATCAACTGTAAAACTGACCTTTATCATAACAAGAGTAGTAAAGTATATAGCATGCAATTAAGTCTAGGTACATAACACATAATTAGGGAAAGTATTTGTCAAACAATCAACAGCATATTCGTGTACATAAATAAGGTATAGTACAATTTAGTTCTGAAAATTAGTCACAAGAATCACGAATGCGATTGAAAATCACAGAGACTCAATGCTCACTAAGGAAAGTATCACACAAACAAGGAAACAAATTCAAAAATCAATACAGAATTACAAGGAAAATATACAAAATCACGGATTCAGGGAAGATATCACAGGTCTAAGGAGATTACACAAAATCACGAATTCAGGGAAGATATCACAGGTCTAAGGAGATTACACAAAATCAGTATAAATTATTATGTGAACAATCAATAAAGCAAATAGTCAGACCTATTAAACGTTAAACAACATGTATTGAACAAAATCGTAGAAACCCTAAGCAAGCATTTGGTGAAATAGTAGAAGATCGAAACATTAACAACAAGTTAAAGCGAGAATCACAAAGAATACATAGATAGTTTCATAAGAACAGACACGCATGAACACACAGTCAAAGATAGCCTAGAAAATTAGGGCTTTTTAGCATAATAACTCAAATAACAAGAAAAGCATAAGAGAATCACTAAGAATCAGAAGAAGAACCATTTTTGAAAGGGGTCATGAAAATCCGAACTTCAAAGTGAGGAAATAGTTTTAAAAACAAAGAGCCTTTTGAGGAAAACGTGTGAAAACATTCAAAGAGACATAGATCCGTCACAGATCTAAAAAGATCGGACGATTTAAAGCTAGGGTTTCCAGAGAAAACCCAGGAAGGAGAAGAAGACTTAAATATTACCGACGTTTGGCCCGAGAATGCAAGGATCTTACTCGAACGGCCATAGAAGGCCGGAAAACATGGCATAAGGCCGGAGATGGGAGTGAGCCACCTCAGAATTTCTTGAGAGCCTCCACCGGTGACACAGGTGTGAAAGATGGAGCCATAAGGTCGAGGAGAGGTGGAAGCTCCATAGTTTCCGGCGAGGAGGTGGCCGGAGAGGGGAGAGACAGAGCCCAAGGATGAAGGTTCATGAGAGATCTAAGAGCATTCAAAGACAGAGACCGTTGAGTGTTACGAGTGAAGGGGGGAATGAAACGGGGGAGGGTAGTCTATTAGGCATTAATATGGTAAGTTTTAATCTGGGCCGTTAATTTGAATTAAACAACTACTCAGATCAAAAGGGGATTGGGCCGGGTAATTGTGAGGATTGGGCTGTGTAGTTAATTGGGTTAGGGGTTTGGTTTGGTTTCAATTAGGCAAAAATTAAAATTAAAAGGGGCTAAATGTTAAATACCCCTTAAAATAGATACATAATTTATAAAAATGGCTAATAATTATTAAAAAAAATGAAATTGATGCTGAATAGACTAACTTAAGATGATTAACCAGTATTAAAATATAAAATGACTAATTATTGAGTAAAAATAGCATAAAATATGTAATTAGGCTATAATTGCAAAGTCATTGCAATTACAGCTAAATGGTGCCAATTCGGCTAATTGTGAAATAATTTGGTCATAATAGGACCTAAAATGACATATTAAATCAGGAAATATATTTGAAATCATTTGTAATGCAATTTATAATTAATTATTTGAGATGAAAATACTGGATAAATTAGAATAAATTAATTAAAATGTGAGAAAATTATAGAAAAATACCAGTTATTATTAAAACTGATTTTGAAGGTATATATGCAAGTTTAAAAATAATTTGAGGAAATATTAAGTATCAACAGTCTTGGTCGGCTGAAAGCCAAGGCCAATTAATTCAGGACTTAACTACTGTGGTATATTTTCTTGCTTTCCTACCTAACTGGTAAGTTGTTATCCCTTGCCATTTTATTCTCTATGTTTCCATACTCTATGTTATTCAACCCAACATGTTTGAACTTTATTCGAGCATGATTCTGTCATTTTTTATGATTCTATGAGTTCATCTAGTCCGATAAGCGATACTGTTAATTGGTTATTTGGATAATATGAATCCTCTTAAAGCTTAGCTTAAAGTTTTTGCCTTGTCTCATGCATACTGTTTGATAATCCTGAACTTGTTCTATACTTAGCATCCTTAGGATACTACTAGCATGAAATTAGTTAACCAATCCTAAGCTTTACAGATTTGTATTGTTACTTAATTCATGTGCCCTGCCAACTTGTATTCTAAAATGTTTTGCATCCCTCTAGATTCATTTGATAATCTAACTGCTTGCCTTAACACTTTGCCTAAATGCTTCTGTGATTAAACAAGTTTGTCCTAAAATGTCAGAATGCACACTTAGTGTAATAAGGTATTTTCTGACTTAACCTGTTTAAAACTGCGTATTTTGCAAATCTTGCCAATTTATTTCTTAGTGCAATTCTGCCTACAAATTCTGTGTTTTAAAACTCTGTTATGATGGTTTTCTTCATGAATCAACACTGCTTTAAAATTTGTCCCTGCCTCTTTTCTGTGCTGCTAGTTTTTAAACTCTTATCTTTAAGTCCTTTAGGTTCTATCCTCAACCTCCCCAGTGTGAGCACTGCTCAGGGTCCATATGAAACTCCTGTGAACTCTGACACACTGGGGTTTGGTTCTTAATTCCCTTTGAATTACTTTTGAGTATTTGTTCTCCAGTCTGAGCATTGCCCTGCGTCCCTAAAATAAGACCCAAAGTTGACATGGTTTGAAGGCTTGGTTGCCCAGGTGTATTTGGGCCAAATAAAAGGCTCCTTATAGTTTATTCCATTATTCTTATGTAATTCATTTACTAATCTAGTCTGTGATAACTTTGTAACAAACAGATTCTGGGTGTTTAGTAAAAACTGGAAAGGGTTCTTTATTTTCTTTGTTAATGCGGGTAGAAATCTTGCCTATAAGACCTCATTTGTGCTGTGGATTGTGCTTATAAGTTTTATGGTAAAATCGTATGAGTTATGTATTTACTTATTAGAGATCCTGCCTATAGGGATAATATTATAACTTTTTTAGAAATCCTGCCTATAGGATGTGTCAATATGTCCAACAAATATGTGTTAGTAAATCATGCCTATATGATTAATATCTTGTTTAATTATTTTCTGGCAATGTGTACAATTTCTGCCCATATACTGCTCATTAGATATCATGCCTATAGGATTAAAATTAGTTCAATAATTAGAAAGTATGTCTATAGGATTAAAGGAAATTCAAGGTTGTGAATCATATCTATAGAGCTAAAATCAGTTTTCACTTAGACAATATGCTTATAGGACTTAATAACAATTCTGGATTTGTAATTGTGATTCATTACAGTCTGAAAGTGCCCAGATGATATTTATTAAAATCAGTAGGCAAACAATAGGCCCTAATGCTCGTATCACTGTCCGTCTATTTTTCACATAGATATCCTGTCTATAGAGCTTTAATATTAAGAAAGCCCGCCAATCAATTGCGTGCATTTGCTGTTTTATGTGCGGAGGTCAACATGAGCCCATATCTGTTTTTTATTTGATAGTCCTAATTGTTTTGCTTGTCGCCTAGTCTTTTACAATTTTGAGCAACCTAGGCTTAGTCTGGAACTATCCCAAATAGAGGTCCTAATACCTCCAGGGCCATAGGTATGGGACATGTAGTGCACGCATAAGGAACGAATTAGAATCAACTAGAGCACTTTAAGTAACAACTTAAAGATAGTAATCGGGTAGCAGGAGATGATAGTCTGTGCCCGCTGGATAATATGAGTAACACCCCCTTGGGGAAGTTACGAAGTATTATTTATGTTGCACGGGGTGATCCTATAGGCTAAAAGATTTATGACCCCCATCCCTATTAATTAGTTTTATTCACTTTCCTAGACTAATTCGTTTAATTTAAGTTCGGCAAGGACCCGCAATTGTGGATCTCGAGGGGTGCCTAACACCTTCCCCTCAATGTAATTTGAGTCCTTACCGGATCTCAGGTTATGCAAACCGGTATAATATGAGTTATCTGCTCTAGGTGCCCTAACGCACATTAATCCGTTAGGTGGCGACTCTAGACCAATTCCTTTACCCCTACCCTCTCGAAAAGAGTTGTCCCAAAATGTCAAAACCTAATTTCGCGAGAAAAAGGGGGTGCGACAGCATGGCGACTCTGCTGGGGAGTTTCTAGGCTCTTACCATAACGAACTTGTTTTGTGAATTAGTCTTTTTCAACAAGCATGTCTTTATGATTCTGTTAATAATTGTACACCCCTTTTCCTTCCCACTCTATATGAATTTATTTTCCTCTCTTCATTCATTTATGCTCCCTAAATTACACTTTCCTATTTTTTATTACTTTTTACTATGGAACTAACTTTTCTCCTTGTTTTCTTTCTGAAATGCCTTTACAATTATTAGATACCGCATTTTTATCATTTTTCATCGTGCAAATACTTGACAACAGTTATTTTCTTTTTGCATAAATCATGCTCAACATCATATTCCATTCGTGCGTAATTAATACCATAGCAACACTTAATGAGTGTCTGCGCTCTTCCTCTATCATCCTTTTGAATTCGGAAAGGCTTATTTGCGGCGAAACTAGTCGATCAGCGGTACAATCGACGGTTCCATGCCTTTCCCCTTCAAGTTGTCCACTTGAGGGTACCAGTCTAGACTTCTATAGAAACCTTACCATGATAATAACTGTACATGCATCATGGTCAAACCTAGCCTTGGCTAATATGTTGTCTGCATAATCACCCTTTAAGGAAAACCTTGTCCAAAGTCCACCGGGGTTTCCATAATTCCAAGGGGCGCACCCAGGATATGTGTATTATTTGGTGAAATAAATGTCAATATGCTAATCATTAATTTATAAGTAGTCGAATCCGGAGGGGGAAAGGGTCTAACTCTGTTTGTTTAGTAGAAAATGAGGCACGAAGTCCCCAGGTTTGGCATGGTCTGAAATATACCACCATTTATTGTTGGATTCGTGGGAAGACCTTTCGCCAAGCTACAAAAATCGTGTGAAAAGGGTTCTCGGAAACTTACCTTCCTTATTAGACATCAAGCACAATAACATGTTGATCGAGTCCGCTACTATGTTCTAGGATAGAGAAAGAGATGTATTCCGTTTTGGAAATATAGAAATGACTCCTCTTTTGGAGGAAATAGGAGGCTTTGCTGGGCTACCTTGGGACAGTCCCGGTTTATTGGTACCGAAAAATCACACCCCTAGGGAGTTTCTGAAAATGATGGGCCTAAGAAAGAATGATGACTTGGTATGCCTAAATAAGTCCTACATACCCTTTAACTTCCTCTATGAACGATATAGACACATCAAATCTTATCGTATATTTCATGATGGGTTCTCCATCACTTCCCTGGGTTGGGTTCATCGTAGGGTATTCATGTTCATCGTGTGCTTTCTGGGTATGATAGTGTTTCCAAGCCAAAGAGACAGGATTCACACCAGACTGGCCATGGTAACCAATGCTTTAATGTGGGGAATCGAGGGACGATCATATACTATTGTTCCGATGATTGTAGCAAAAATATACCGGGCTTTGGATCGTTTCCATAAAGGGTTCAAACATTTTGAGGGATGTAACTTGCTGCTGCAGATTTGGTTGCTTAAATTTCTCCAAAGAGGCCAATACCACCAAGAGTTTCCACGGATACCATGGAATGATCACATAGCTTTCCATTACCCCAAAAGAATGACCTTTATCCCAGATAGGTTTTCCCAACCAGAGAATGCTGCAGAATAGGTACAGTTTTTTGACAATTTGACCGAGGACCAGGTTCATTGGATGTTCAAGTGGTTCCATACCAGTGAATTCATCATCAGATCCAGGGATGTTCCACATTTGGTGTTGATCGGGCTAAGGGGCATGCACCCCTACGTTCCTATGAGAGTCATGAGACAAGCTGGTAGAAAACAAGTCATACCACGAGTCTCCAAAGTGGGTCACTACAGAGAAGATTTTCAAGATGATGACATCCCGTACAAATGTGAAGCTCAGACATGTGGCACTTGAAGGTCATTATGGAAAAGTACACCATCGATCCAGATCGATGCTACGCAGGGCATGTGTACTTCTACCCATCGTGGTTGGACGATAGCATAGCGGGAATAGTTGAGCCAGGGGTCGGTTGAGGAAACAGAGTCATAGATGAAGATGCTGAAGCACAGGTGAAGTATAGGAGGCTGCACAAAAGAGTTCTCGAGTCCGAGGCGTGGAACAACACAAGATTGATATGGAGTCAATTAATGAATGGAGGGAAATGGCTACTAAATCGATGGAAAGGATGGAATATTTGGAGCAGGGTCTAATGGAGTTAGAAGGGAAGATGAGGAAAAGAGTCATAAACTTCTAGAACACAGATAGTAATGAGGGAGGACATCTAGCAAGAGCGTACCTGCTGTTGGACATGCGCAACCTGGGGAATCTGATCGTCGGAGCAAAGAGAGCCAAGCCTGGATAAGGTCCCACTGGGACCAAGTGGATTAGGATTATTTGTTTAGAATGTAATAAGGCAAATGCCATTAGTGACTCATTTATTTATTGTCGTTTTAGATTCGTCTTATTTATGAAGTTAATGAAATGAGAAAATTATCGGCATTAAATTTCTCCAAATCTACTTGTCGCTAGGCCTACCTCGGGCACAACGAGGCTCCCAAATTAGGGCGCGAATTTACATTTTTGCAATATGTGTTTATATACTGTAATACTTTTCTTCAGAATTCTTACTGACTTGGCTACCTTTTTGTTTTTCTTTCTTTGGATTATTCTCATCCCTTAAGGTTGGTTCACACATACTGGCATCGTCAGCATATCACACAAGATCCAGAGGCCCTCCACCTCCTCCTCCAAGTGATCCGAAAAGCAATGGAAAAGCTAAGATGGATGCCATGAGTGGTGTCAGGAAAGATAACACTACACATGATGAAACTTCAGACTGTAGGAGTACTCCGACGCGAAATGATTTGGTCCTATGGTTGGAACAGAAGATACTAGAATTTCAAAGGGAGTTTGAGTAGGTCCGCAACTTGGCAAACCTTTCTCTCACCTTAAGTTTCCTAGATATTAACCAGCAAAATGCTCAAAACCCAGTACCTCCTCAAAACACACCAAACCAACATCCGCAAAATCCTGCCGCACCCCACAAATATGCAACACCTCCTCAAAATCCTAATCATTTACCCATACTGACACCCCCTCAACACCAGCATCTCCCGAATCAATATCCGAAAACCACTTACCATACTCCCTACCATACCCCATAGCCTGTCCCCGATCCGTAAAATTCAACTAATGATCACCACTACACTTAAACCTCTGGCATTCATCAAAACAATCTCATATACGTGGAAACCCTACCCCACTCCACTCAACAACCTTCACATACACCAGAATCCGCCGGAAAGGGCATGCTCTTTAAGAATATGGCAGAGCAGATCAAGAAGCTCACAAGCCGAGTCCAGGGTGTTGAAGGAGGCAAAGGGATTGAAGGTCTAAATCATGAGGAGTTGTGCATTCAGCCAGACGTGGAAATACCGGAGGGTTACAAACCTCCTAAGTTCGAGATGTTTGACAGAACAGGCGACCCAAAGTTACATTTGAGAACATACTGTGACAAGCTCGTAGGGGTTGGGAAGGAAGAAAGGATTCATATGAAGCTGTTCATGAGAAGTCTCATTGGAGAAGCCCTATCTTGGTACATAAGTCAAAATTCCAAGAAATGGGCTAATTGGGTAAGCATGGTGTCAGATTTCATTGATCGATTCAGATTCAATACAAAAATGCACCGGATGTCTTCTACATACAGAACCTCAAGAAGAAGCCAATAGAGACTTTCCGCGAGTATGCTACTCGATGGAGGTCAGAAGCTCCAAAGGTCAGGCCGGCATTAGAAGAAGAACAGACTAACAAATTCTTTGTCAGGGCTCAAGATCCATAATATTATGAGAGGTTAATGGTCATTGAGAATCACAAGTTCTCCGATATCATCAAACTCGGGGAAAGGATCGAAGAAGGGATTAAGAGAGGAATGGTAACAAATTTTGAGGCGTTGCAGACCACGAACAATGCATTACAATCGGGAGTCATATAAATGAAGAAAGTGATAGGGGCAGTGATGGTAGCCCAAGGTCCAAAATCTCTACTCATATACCAAACACCTCCACCCATATACAAACCTTCGCCGCCAAGATATCCTCCACCAGCTACCGCCTACCACACTTATAACACTTAACCAGCCTACTATCATTCACCTCCAGCTCGTCAAATTATCAAAATCCAGACCCAATTTCGACCGCAGACCACCCAGATAGTGCTCCCCTATTTTTGAACCGATCGACCAGTTATATGAAAGATTGAAGGCTGCCGGATATGTCTCCCTTATTCCCGATGTGGCTATGGAAAATTCCTTCCAATGGGTCAACCCAAAAAAGACATATGCATACCATTCCGGCATGAAAGGACATACTATTGATGAATGTCGCACGTTGAAGGACAAGATTCAGACACTGATAGATACCAAAGTCATACAGGCGAAGAAAGCCGCACCCAATGTCCGCAACAATCCCCTCCCAGATCATAGGGTGAAGGAGTAAATGTAATAGAAACTGATGAAGAATGGGACCCCGAGGGGTCAATTGAGCTTATTCGGGAAGGTGACGACCCTAAAAAACCTGCAGTCACGCTCACTCCTATTGTGGTACAGATATAGCCTCTAGTCGAAGTTGAGGTAGCCGCATCAGCCCCGTTTGAAATCGAAGCGACACCACCTACAGCTACACCTACTCCATTTGAGGTGAAAGTAACCACGCCCTTCAATGTAACGGTGGAATCCACACTGCCCTTCAAATCTAACATCGTACCTTGGGATTATGTTGCCGAAGTTAGGAGAAAAGGGAAAACAAAAATGGAAGAGTCTGGTGCTGCACAAGGGATGACCAGAACTGGAAAAATCTACACAACTGAAAATTTGGGAGGGACAAGTAAGGAAACTGCCACCAAACAACCCATCATCGAAACTGGTTCTGATGATGTCTGGAGGAAAGTACAAGCAAGAGAATACTCTATTGTTGATCATCTGAACAAAACTCCTGCCCAGATATCCATCCTTTTGCTGCAACAAAATTCTGAGGCGCATAGGAATGCTCTGATGAAAGTGTTGAATGAAGAATACGTACCAAACAATATTACTAGCGAAGAAATGGCCAACATGGTAGGGGTCAATCGGGCTTATTCGGGAAGGTGAAGACCCTAAGAAACCTGCAGTCAAGCTCACTACTTTTATGGTACAGATACAGCTGCCAGTCAAAGTTTAGGTAGCCGCATCAACCCCATTTGAAATCTAAGCGACACCACCTACAGCTACACCTACTCCATTTGAGTTGAAAGTAACCACGCCCTTCAATGTGACGGTGGCATCCACACCGCCCTTCAAATCCAACGTCGTACCTTGGGATTATGTTGCCGAAGCTAGGAGCAAAGGGAAAGCAAAAATGGAAGAGTCCGATGCTACACAAGGGATGACTAGAAATGGAAGAATCTACACAACTAAAAATTTGGGAGGGACAAGTAAGGAAGCTGCCACCAAAAAACCCATCATCGAAACTGGTCCAGATGATGTCTGGAGGAAAGTACAGGCAAGAGAATACTCTATTGTTGATCATCTCAACAAAATTCCCACCCAGATATCCATCCTTCCATTGCAACAAAATTCTGAGGCGCATAGGAATGCTTTGATGAAAGTGTTGAATGAAGCATACGTACCCAACAAATTTACTAGCGGAGAAATGGCCAACATGGTAGGGCAAGTGATGGAGTGCCATAAGATCACCTTTTATGAAGATAAGTTGCCACCTGAAAGATTGAGCTATAATAGGGCACTGCACATCACAATGCAATACGAGGATAAGTTCATTGCCAGGGTTTTGATAGACTGAGGGTCCAACCTCAATATCTGTTTGCTGACAACTCTGAAAAGGTGAGGCAAGGGCTTGCATGAATTACGAGCAGGAACTATGAATGTGAAGGTGTTCGATGGGTCGCAAAGAGCCACTATTGGGAAAACTAATTTATGTTTGCAGATGGGTCCTACTTGGTTCGATGTCGAATTTCATGTGCTAGACATATCCGCCTCCTACAATCTGCTGTTGGGGAGACCTTGGATACATGGCGCTGGGGCTGTTGCATCCACTTTGCATCAAGTGGTGAAATTCGAATGGAATCATCAAGAGGTAATCATCCTTGGAGACGGGAGCAATCCCATTTACACCAGTCAGACTATTCCGGTTGTGGAGAATATAAGGAAGTTGGGTGGAGAGACTTACCATCTCATTTAGCGTGTTAACACAATCGAGAAGGATAAATGGTGGAGTAGAAAAATATAGAGCATATTGGCATGGGCAGGGTATGAACTTGGTAAGGGGCTCAGTAAGAATCTTCAGGGTATCGCAAAACTAATACAACCAAAATGTCATGGTACAACCTTTGGTCTTGGATATCAGTACACCTAGCATGAGTATCAGAATTGGTAGTCACCATGGCGTGGTCCTTATTACCCTCTTGAACAGCTAGTGCCACATCTGAGTCAGACCTTTCATCAGGCCGATACAATATGGGGATCCGAAGAAGAAGAAGCTTTGGCTGCGCTAAGGAATTTGTTTTTAGAAGATGAAGATACAGATTGCAGTTTGATAGTGGAGGAGGAGAAAGAAGAAGGCCTTACAATTCAGACGACTGAGAAGGGAGCATTTCTCAAGAACTAGACCACTACACCGTCTAGGGCCCGACGAGTCCCGGGGTACCATGGCTGCTAGCATCATTTATTTTAGAAAACAATTCTTCTTGAGCATTTTGTTTTAAACAATATTTTCAGTGTTCCATTTCGAAAAACATTGTTTGAGTTATTGAAAATAGCTTTGTTTGACCTTTTAATATTTACCAATGGCTTGATGTTTTATTATTACTATTTTTTTCATATCTTTCTCTCTACAACATTACTATTTCTTATCTTGATGAACCAACGACTCTGACATGTAATGAGACAATGCAACACAAGGACAGTGACTCAGAAGAAACAGATGAAGAAGATGTGATATTTGAGGAAATTATCATAGAAGTTGAGATTTTTTAGAACAAGCCCAAGTCCAACCTGGAGGAAACCGAGATAGTCAAATTAGGAGATTCCGAAACCATCAAGGAAACTTGCATAAGCATCCAGTTGTCACCGTCGGAGAAGGAAGAACACACTCGTTTTCTGAAAGAATATGAGGATATTTTTGCATGGTCATACGATGATATGAAAGGATAGAGCACATCCATAATGGTTCACAAGTTACCTATAAATCCAATGTGTCCACCAGTGAAGCAGAAACTCAGAAAATTCAAACCAGACATGAGCTTGAAAATCAAGGAGGAAGTCACCAAGCAGATCAAAGACAAAGTCCTCAGAGTAGTTGAGTACCCAACCTGGTTAGCCAACATCGTACCGGTTCCAAAAAAAGACGGGAAAGTTAGGGTGTGTGTTGATTATCGGGACTTAAACAAAGCAAGTCCCAAGGATGATTTCCCACTACCAAATATACACATTCTGATTGACAATTGCACCAAGCATGAACCCCAATCCTTTATATATTGCTTCGCGGGTTATCATCATATTTGGATGGACGAACATGACGCAAAGAAGACATCCTTGATAATACCGTGGGGAGTATATTGCTACAAAATGATGTCGTTCGGTCTGAAGAATGCCGGGGCCACCTACATGAGGGCCATGACATCTATCTTACATGATATGATACACAAGGAAATAGAGGTATATGTTCATGAAGTCATCATCAAATCCAAGAAATACACATATCACATAGCATATTCGAGGAAGTGTTTTGACCGGCTGCGAAAGTACAATCTAAAGCTGAATCCCCAAAATGTGCATTCTGGGTTCCTCCCGGAAAATTGTTGGGATTCATTGTCACCTGCCGAGGAATAGAGTTGGACCCGTCAATGGTTAAAGCCATCCAAGAATTACCACCACCAAAGAACAAGAAGAATGTAATAAGTTTCTTGGGACGCCTCAATTACATCAACCGCTTCATAGCACAATCCACAGTGATATGTGAACTGATTTTCAAAATGGTGAAGAAGGATGCCGCAACCATTTGGACCGAGGATTGTCAAAAGGCTTTTGACAAAATCAAGGAATACCCGTCCACACCACCAGTATTAGTCCCTACAGAACCTAGTAGACCACTACTACTCTACCTCGCAGTGTTAGATGGGGCTTTCCTCGCAGTGTTAGATGGGGCTTTCTTTTGTGTTTTGGGACAGCATGACGAAGCGGGAAGAAAGGAGCATGCCATATATTACTTGAGTAAAATGTTCACACCTTATGAAGCACGGTACTCTCTGCTGGAACGCACTTGCTGCGCTCTAACCTGGATTGCTCAGAAATTGAGGCACTACTTCTGTGCCTATACCACATACCTCATATCGAGGATGGATCCCCTGAAGTACATATTTCAGAAGCCCATGCCTACAGAGAAGCTGGCCAAATGGAAAATATTGCTAAATGAGTTCGACATCATTTATGTAACTCAGAAGGCGGTCGAAGGACAAACGTTGGCAGATCATCTTTTCGAATTTCTTGTAGGAGGGAAATACGAACCACTAAAAATGTATTTTCCTGGCGAAGAGGTGTCATTTGTAGGAGTGGACATTACTAAAACCTACGACGGTTGGAGGATGTTTTTCGACATGCTGTAAATTTCAAAGGAGTCAGTATCGGAGCCGTCTTGGTATCGGAAATCGGTCAGCATTATCCGGTGTGTGCAAAACTAAGATTTCCGTGCACCAAAAACATGGAGGAATATGAAGCCTGCATATTAGGGCTCAATTTTGCTGTTGACATGAATGTTCAGAAACTGCTGGTAATTGGTGATTCAGACCTACTGGTACATCAGGTACAGGGAAATTGGGCTACAAAAAACACAAAACTACTGTCGTATCTACATAATGTACAATAAATGAAGAAGAGGTTCACAAAGATAGAATTCCGGCATGTCCCCAGAATTCAGAATGAATTTGCAGACGCTTTGGCCACCCTGTCCTCAATGTACAACATTCGGGCAAGAATTTCATTGACCCCATTCCGGTAAGAATCCATAATCAACCGACATATTGTGCTCATGTCAAAGAAGAGACAGATGGAAATCCATGGTTCTACGACATCAAAGAATATTTGGAAAAAGGAGAATACCCGAGCGTGCAAACCACACTCAGAAACACACACTTTGAAGATTATCCAATCATTTCTTCCAAAGCGGAGGAATTCTTTACAGAATAACTCCTTATCTAGGATTGTTAAGGTGTGTTGACGCCAAAGAAGCTTCCAAATTGCTCGAGGAGATATATGCTGGAACCTACAACCCATATATGAACAACTTTGTCCTAGCCAAGAAAATACTTAGGGCCGGATACTTTTGGATGACTATCGAAATAGATTGCATAAGATATGTCAAGAAATGCCACCAAAGCCAGATACATGCAGACATGATACGGGTGTCACCAAACGAACTCAATGCAACAAGCACACCTTGGCCTTTTGCCACCTGGGGAATGGATGTCATCGGTCCAATCGAACCCACTGCTTCGAACGGGCACAGGTTCATTTTGGTGGCAATTTATTACTTCAGTAAATGGGTTGAAGTTGCGTCCTACAAAGCTGTAACCAAGAATGTCGTCGCATATTTCGTTAGGGATCGTATTGTTTGTCGATTTCGGGTTCCAGAGTCCATGATCATTGACAATGTCGTAAATCTCAACAGTGATCTGATGAAAGCCATGTGTGAAACTTTCAAAATCAAGCACAAAAACTCCACAACATACATGCCTCATATGAATGGAGTCATGGAGGCTTCCAACAAGAACATCATGAAGATACTAAGGAAAATGGTAAAGAATCACAAGCAATGGCAAGAGAAAGTATCATTTTCCTTATTGGGATACCGTACCACAATCCGTACATCAACCGGGGCAACTCCCTATTTGTTGGTTTATGGTACCGAAGCTGTCATTCCCGCCGAGGTAAAAATGCCTTCTCTGAGAATCATAAAAGAAGTCGAACTCAGTGACAGAGAATGGATAAGGAGCCACCATGAGAAATTAGCCCCCATAGATGGAAAAAGGATAAATGCAGTATGCCATGGTCAGCTTTATCAGAATAGAATGTCCAGATCTTTCAACAAAAGGGTCAAACCAAGATAGTTCACACTGGGGCAGCTGGTGTTGAAATGGATCTTTCCACATCAAGATAAAGCCAAAGGGAAATTTTCACCCAACGTCAGGGTCCTTACATGGTTCACAGAGTATTAAAAGAAGGAGCACTTATACTCGCAGAAATGGATGGAGAAATTTGGGAAAAGCCTATCAATTCAGACGTAGTCAAAAGATACTACGTGTAAACTATTTATGTTTCTTCATATGATGTAATTGAACTACGCTTGACCTTATTCCAATTTAAAAGGGGATACGTAGGAAGCCCTGTGGGTTCGGTCACAATTTAATAAAATTTCCATTTCCCCACAATCAGAAACTGGGGCAGTATTTTGAGGAGGACCCTCAAAATTCCGAAGCAAGTTCAGCCAACAACATTACATACGGAACATTCAGAAGGTCATTTAGTTAACTGGGGAAGAATTTTTAGGAGGACCCTCAAATTTATATGGAAAAGAAGGCCGCAAGGTCTCTAATAATGTCACAGTTACTAGTTCATCTAACTTATTTCTAATTTGTATATTACTATGTATTTGAAAACTATAAACACATACTTTACTTTTAGCCAAGTGCTACCTATGGTTATTTGAACAGGACCCTTGAGTAGAGTGGAGCAGAGCAAGCAGACAAAGGCACGAACCAACCTCCCCCGCAAAACACACAAATTTTCTTTGGATGCAGGAATAGGTCATCATCGTAAGCATCGTCGCAACAACACAATTGCTATACACAAAACACATTGCCAGCTAAGAATACTTCACTCTTACTCTTATATTCCTGCACGAGACTAAGCTCTGCCTCCCTATTTGCATAAGGCTAAGCATTGCCTTCTCTTTGCATGAGACTAAGCCCTGTCTCAATTCTTGCATAAGGCTAAGCATTGCCTTCTCTTTGCATGAGACTAAGCCCTGTCTCAATTCTTGCATAAGGCTAAGCATTGCCTTCTATTTGCATGAGACTAAGCCCGGTCACAATTCTTGCATAAGGCACAACATTGCCTTCTCTTTACATGAGACTAAGACCTGTCTCAATCCCTGCATGAGGCTAAGCCCTGCCTCCCTGTTTGCATAAGGCTAAGCATTGCCTTCTCTTTGCATGAGACTAAGCCCTGTCTCAAATCCTTCCATGAGGCTAAGCCCTGCCTCTCCATTTGCATAAAGCTAGGCATTGCCTTATTTTTGCATGAGACTGAGCCCTGTCTCAATTCTTGCAAGAGGCTAAGCCCTGCCTCTCCATTTTCATAAGGCCAAGCATTGCCTTCTTTTTGCATGAGACTAAGCCCTGTCTCAGTCCTTGCATGAGGATAAGCCCTGCCTCTTCAATTGCATAAGGCTAAGCACTGTCTTCTCATTGCATGAGACCAAACACTGTCTCCATCTTGCATAAGGCTAAGCACTGCCTCCTTAACTGCATAAGGCTAAGCATTGCCTTCCCATTACACGAGACTAAGCATTGTCTCTCCTTGCATAACCACAGATGTCGCTCTATTCCAAAAACCTTGCATTATTCTCTTCTCTCGGGGCTAAGCTCTTCCCCCGACTCTACACAAGACTAAGTTCTGTCTTGTTTTACCTTTAGGATCATACCTCTGTACCTCATGGGATGATATATAGCCAACTTGTCTGAAGGATTCATAGTCATAAGGCAATATCCTCATAGCTAGAAGACATCATGACATGTCATGAGGATCTCTCAATCTTGCAATCATTATTCAAAGGCATCATGGTTTGGAGGCACCATCTTCATGGCCCAAGAACATCATTACATGACCTGCGAATCCCCTATCGCACAATTCATGGCCCGGGACATCATGGTCAAAGGACGTCATCCTCACCGTCCAAAGACAGTCTTCATAGTCCAAAGGGAATTTGCATCATGTTTAAATTTACGCAATAATTTTTACATACTTGCATGCAGTTGTATCTTTAGTTTGCGGGTAATGAAGAGTAACCGTTATCTCAACGGGAGCAATCTTCGCTCTGGGTTCCATTCAACGTTCATATCCTATTTCAAACATGACCATTCATCATCCGATACCCAGTCTCATTTACCCATAACCGTTTCAAATCCCAGTTAACCCTATTTGGAACATCTTGTCCGTTCTTGCAACAACTTCATCGTCTTACTCCACTATTGGATCCAGAACTACACATGGCCTGATTCCTATAAAATCAGGGATATGTAGGCATCTCAGAAATCAGAGTGCGACCTATATCTTCCAAATTGCTTTATTCGGCCAAAATCGATCATCATTTCTTTACCCGACAAATCTTTCATCCTTCCCAGGTAAAGAAGGGCAACTGTTGATACCCAATTTTTCTCTCATAATAGGAGATGAGCATCATCAAGCATTTTTCATGATTTTCTATAATATTTGAAGGCTTTTAATCAATTTATTCCTGCATTTTTATTATATAAATAATTATTAATTGCATCACAAATAATTTATATGATGATTTATCATTTAATTTTCATCATTTATATCTATATTAAGCTTTAAATAATTCTTTATTTATTTATTATAATTATATTCGCATCCTTAGGCTAAAATTGCATATTTTGCAATAATAGCCCATATATGTGCATAATTACATTATTTATACAATAAATGACTTTTTACATTTTTATAACATTAAGTAATTATTTTTAATCATTTTATGCACAAGTGATATCTTTGTTATTTATCAACTATTTTCTATACATTATCTTTTTATTAAAATGGGTATTTAAAATCTAGCCCTTTTCTTAATTACTTTCGGACCACCCCACCCAGCTACTTAAACTCCTAAGCCCAACACCCCTATACACCAGCCCAAACCCGGTCGTTACCCGTCTATTGTAACCCGCCCAATCACTTTAAAATCCCAGTCGTTGATCTTTCAAGATCAACGACCCATATCCCTTCACCCTATAATTAACCAAACCCCTAACCTAACTCCCATTCACCCAAACCCGCCGCCCCTGTATTCCCTCATATCTTCCTCTTCCCCCCTCAAACCCTAGCGTCATCACCCAAATCTCTCCGATTCCAACCCCAAAATGGAATCAATCCATGATTCCTTTACCTTATTTAACCCCTCCTCCTTAATGGTTACCTGTTTTTTGTATTATATAATTTTTTGCCTATTATGGCAAGTAGATCTTGTAAGAATTGAACCAAAGTTTATTCAAATTCTTAACTTGATGTTTATTTCGTCAGTGTTTATCACTCGTTCTTTGTAAGTACGATTATTTTCGTATCTCTCACTATTTGGTACTTAACCCTAAGGTTAGGGTTTTCAGATCCTTTTTTTAATTCGAACCAAAATTGGTTCAAACTTTGATTTAAGTGCTATCCTGTCTATATTCTTCCTATTATGCATAAATCTGCCTATTTTTTTCAATTTCCTCTACTTACCCTAAATTAGGGTTTCAGACCCTAAATTTGGACTAGATCTAGTTCCATTATGTGTTTTCTTTTGAATAATTTCTTGTCTATCTTCATCGCATGCAGTATATAATTGATTGCCTTTATTTTCTGTCGATTTTTTGAAGTTTACCTAAAAACTAGGGTTTCAGAGTTCTGTCTTCTTTACTGATTGCATCTGACAAATTCTTTCCTGGTTTATGTGTTTGATTTCTTTCCTTATTTGTTCACCTAATTGAATGCTATTTAAACCTTTTCCCCTTTCCCTTTTAGGCAGACTCGAATTATCAATACTCTCACTAAAAACTTAGCTTTTAATTTTGATTCTTTGCTCGTTTGTTTCTGGTCTTGGCCGGCTGAAAGCCAAGGCCAATTAATTCCAAACTTAACTATGGTGGTATATTTTCTTTATTTCCTGCCTAACTGATACATTATTATCCCTTGCCATTTTATTCTCCATGTTTCCATAATCGATGTTGCTCAACCCAGTATGTTTGAACTTTATTCTGGGCATGATTCTGTCTTTTTTTATGATTCTATGAGTTAATCTAGTCCCATAAGCGATACTGTTCATTGGTTATTTGGATAATATGAATCCTCTTAAAGCTTAGCTTAAAGTTTTTGCCTTGTCTCATGCATACTATTTGCTAATCCTGAATTTGTTCTATACTTAGCATCCTTAGGATACTACTAGCATGAAATTAGTTAACCAATCCTAAGCTTTACAGATTTGTATTGTTGCTTAATTCATGTGCCCTGCCAACTTGTTTTCAAACATGCTTTGCATCCCTATGGATTCATATGATAATCTGACTGTTTGCCTTAGCACTTTGCCAAAATGCTTCTGTAATTAAACAAGTTTGTCCTAAAATGTCAGCATGCACACTTACTGTAATTAGGTCTTTTCAGACTTAACCTGTTTAAAAATGTGTATTTTGCAAACCTTGCTTGTTTGTTTCTTAGTGCAATTCTGCCTACAAATTCTGTGGTTTAAAACTCTATTATAATGGTTTTCTTCAAGAGTCAACAGTGCTTTAAATCTGTCCCCGCCTCTTTTCTGTGCTTCTAGTTTTTAAACTCTTATCCTTAAGTCCTTTAGGTTCTATCCTCAACCTCCCCAGTGTGAGCACTACTCAGGGTCCTATGAGACTCTTGTGAACTCTGACACACTGGGGTTTGGTTCTTAATTCCCTTTGAATAACTTTTGAGCATTTGTTCTCTAGTGTGAGCATTGCCCTGGGTCCCTGAGGCCCTTGGGAACTTTGATACACTGGAAACATGGTTCTATATGTGCTATGGGTGAATCACTCATTATTGGCTATGTTGTACCTGTGAAATAAGCCCCAAAATTGACATGGTTTGAAGGCCTGGTTGCCCAGGTGTATTTGGGCCTAATAAAAGGCTCCATGTAGTTTATTCCATTATTCTTATATGATTCATTTACAAATCTGGTCTGTAATAACTTTGTAACAAACAGATTCTGGGGTGTTTAGTAAAAACTGGGAAGGGTTTTCTTTCTTAATGCAGGTAGCAATCCTGCCTATATGACCTCATTTGTGCTGTGGGTTCTGCTTATAAGTTTTATTGTAAAATCGTATGAGTTCTGAATTTAGGTATTACAGATCCTGTCTATAGGGATAATATTATAACTTTGTTATAAATCCTGCCTATAGGATGTATCAATATGTCCAACAAATATGTGTTAGTAAATCATGCCTATAGAACTAATATCTTGTTAAATTGTTTTAGCAATGTGTACAATTCTGCCCATATAGTGCTCATTAGATATCATGTCTATAGGATTAGAATCAGTTCAATAATAGATATCATGCTTATAGGATTAAAATCAGTTCAATAATTAGAAAGTATGTCTATAGGATTACAAGGAAATTCAAGGTAGTGAATCATATCTATAGAACTAAAATCAGTTTGCACTTAGACAATATTCCTATAGGACTTAATAATAATTCTTGATTTGTAATTGTGATTCATTTCAGTCTGAAGTGCCCAGATGATATTTATTAAAATCAATAGGCAAACAATAGGCCCTAATGCTCGTATCATTGTCCGTCTATTTTTCACATAGATATCCTGTCTATAGAGCTTTAAAATTAAGAAAGCCTGCCAATCAATTACGTGCACTTGTTGTTTTATGTGCGGAGGACAACACGAGCACATATCTGCTTTTTTTATTTGAAAGTCCTAATTTGCCTGTCGCCTAGTCTTTTACAATTTTGAGCAACCTAGGCTTAGTCTAGAAGTATCCCAAATAGAGGTCCTACTACCTCCAGGGCCATAGGTAAGGGACGGGTAGCACACGCATAAGGAACGAATTAAATTCAACTAGATCGCTTTAAGTAACACCTTAAAGATAGTAATCGGGTAGCAGGAGATGATAGTTTGTGCCCGCTGGATAATATGAGTAACACCCCTGTCACGACCTAAATCCTAACTGGTCGTGATGGCGCCTATCGTGGAACTAGGCTAGCTAACCATCACCTAACTACTCATTTGTTCTATTATAACATTTCAAAAATCAATAATAATAAGCAGCAACCAAAATATAAAATAATTTCTTAAGTCTTTACGCCCTAATAATAAAAATCTAATAGTGTAAACAATCCTCCCAAGATTAGAGTCAATGATCATGAGCATATAAGATATAAACTAACTCTACTAATGTCTAAATAAGCGTACATGAATCAAATACTAATACTATATGAAGAAGGAAAATGGAGAAGTTGCGGACGCTGGACAACTACCTCGAAATCCTGTAAGCTGCGACTAACGAACAAAGATGACTACTGCTCCGCGCTAGTACCTGGATCTGCACACAGAGGTGCAGGGAGTAATGATGAGTACGCCAACTTAGTAGTAATGAAAATAAATCACAGTCTGAAGTATATGAAACACATAGCACAAACACCAATCCACAAAACAACAATACATCAAGTCTGAATACGGTATACATAAGTTCAAAAACCATTTTCCTTAAAAATCCTTTGAAACCAGTATATATATTTTCCAATATTGTTCAGTAAAACTCTCAGAAATATCAGTTTAAAAAATGGAGTAAATCATAGTCAAAACTAAATAAAATACCATCATAAATCTGCCCCTCAGGCCATAATCATCTCTCGCAACATTTCCCTCAGCACCTCACCATCACTCAGTATCATCCCAACGGGCAACCTTACAATCACTCAGTATCAGCCCAGCGGGCAACCTCACAGTCACTCAGTATCAGCCCCGCGGGCATCACTCGCACTCAGTAGGTACCTGCGCTCACTAGAGGTGTGCACATACTCCGGAGAGGCTCCTACAGCCCAAGCGCTATAACAAGCCACATCATGACATAAATCACTCACAATATTGGCCCTCAGCCTCCTCGTATGATAACATCCTCACAATATTGGCCCGCAACCTCACTCAGTCAGACACTCTCAACATGCCACTCGGGCCACAAATATACCGGGTTCTCGACCCAAAAAATAGTGTTTCATTTTCAAGAATAATATCAAAATACTCTGAGTGTCAAAAGAATTATCAAGAAAAGACTGAGTTAAAATCATAACATATCAAGTGAGCACTAATCCCCAAACATGGCTTACAGCCCAGATCATACCAAAATATATCAATACTATTAAGCATAGGCTTAAAAATCGGTTTCGCAACTCAATAGTTGCCTAAATAGGGAATATATTTCAAAAGTTCCAATCTTTGCATTCCAAAATCCGTGAAAGGATGCAATGTCCGGGGTTTCATTCCCTCATGACAGGATTTAAAGACATTACTTACCTCAAACTAGCCCGAAAAGCTACTCTGCAACCCGCTTTCCTCTCGTATCAACTTTCGAGTGCTCCAAATCTACCAAGTTCAGATTTTTATCATCAAATTATGCTTAAGGAATGAATACCAATTGAAAAATACCAATTCTAGCACAAAACTCAAAATTTACTAAAATTCGACCTCCAGGCCCGCATCTCGAAACTCGACAAATTTTATACCAAAATTTTCTTTATCATCTCACGAGTCCGTACATATAAAGAACGCTAAAATTGGAGTTTGTTTGACCCCTCCAATCATCCCTAGAAGGTCTCATAATCTCAAGCCCTAACCCCACCTTTTTCTACTGATTTTCATGAATTAAACACTGAGATTATGTTCCTTAATTGTGATGACCCAAAAGGTCATCGCGTGTAATTTTTAACTAAAACTGTGTTCCGAGGTCCTAAAAGCCTCCTTTAATCTCACCTCAGCAGCCCGGGCGCGTAGCCGGAAAGCATTCATGTGGAGAGTTGATAAAATGGTGAATTTATAATAATTATTTGAATAAAGTTGACTTTGGTCAATATTTTTGGTAAACGGACCCGGACTTGTGATTTGACGGTCTCGGAGGGTCCGTAGGAAAATGTGGGACTTGGGCGTATGCCCGGAATCGAATTCCGAGGTCCCAAGTCCGAGAAATGAATTTTTAAAGAAAAAATGTTTTCTGAAAAATATAAAGGCTTTTGAAAATAAAATTTGATGTGAAACCTCTGTGATCAGGCCCGTATTGTGGTTCCGGTGCCCGGAACAGGTTCAATATGTTTATTATGAGTTATCTGTGTAATTTGGTAAGAAACAGACTAAGTTTGATGTTATTTTGGTGGTGTAACTATACGAGTAAGTCCGTAGGATGTTTCTGAGGTTGTGTGTATAATTGGTGTTGAGCCCCGAGGGCTCAGGAGAGTTTCAAGAAGGTTCCGGGGTGTTTTAGACTTAGAACACAACAGTTGCAGATCAAAAGGGGGTCCAGGTCTCTGAACCTGTAGCGCGGTCCGCGGTGGACCTTCGCGGCCGCGGTCGCCTTAGCGCGGTCTGCGGTGGGGGTGGAAGGGGTTCAGAGAGGTTCTTGCAGCTGAGGCCTTCGCGACCGTGATCTCCCTAGCGCGGTCCGCGGTGGAACCTTCGCAACCGCGGCCGCGGTCGCTCTAGCGCGGTCCGTGGTGGAGGCCTAGGAGGGGTATATATAAACGGGTTTCAGTTATTTTCTATTTTCAAAACCCTAAAACATAAGAGGCGGTTTTCTAAAATGTCCTTCTTCTCCAAAACATTGGTAAGTGATTTCTAACTCATTTTCTTTACTCCATAACTTCTTTTTACAAAATTTCATCCTAGAATTTATGGTTTTCATGGGGGAAGGGGGAATTTGGGTAAAATCTAAGAATATTAAAATTTGGGAATTTAGACCTCAATTTGGGGTCGGGTTCCAAAACTAATTATATACCCGAGCTCGGGGGTGAAGGGGTAAGCGGGTTTTGGTTTGAATTTCGGGTTTGGACCAAGCGGGCCCAGGGTCGATTTTTGACTTTTGTGGAAAAACATTAGAAAATGCATTTCTATGCATTAGAACTTATTCATTTAGCATTTATTGATATAATTAAGTAACTTGTGGCTAGATACGAGCGAGTTGGTGGTGGAATCAAGAGGTAAAGTTATAGTAGAGGCTTGATTTGTTCTCGTGGCATCGAGGTAAGTGTTTGCTCTAACCTTAGCTTGATGGATTAGGTATAGAGTCCTATTTGCTATGTGATTATCCATGTCCAACGTATAGGTGAGGTGACGAGTACCTATATGTTGTTGTCAATGCATGTCCGTGAGTTGGTTTTGAGGTATTACATGTTTTTCTTTAATATTTATTGTGTTATGAAGAAAATTTCATGTCGGAAGTATGCAATTGTTGAAAATACCTGATAAGGACATGTAATAAGTTGTTTTCAGTTGAGGATTGTTTTGTTGAGTCATGTACTCAGATGAGATTGGTTATAGCCGAGTCCCTTGCCAGGGCGATATTATTGTTGTTGTTGTTCCCTTGCCGGGATGAAGTGAGTTATGATTCATATTGATGATTATCTTTGCCTTGTTGTTGTTGTTGATATTGTTTGGGCGAGGGCGAGTGTAAAGCACGAAGGGTGATGCCGTGCCATTCATTCATTCATTTATTGCATGGTGAGGATGAGAGTAAAAGCACGAAGGGTGCTGTCGTGCCATTCATTCATTTAATTATTGCAATGTGAGGAAGATAGTAAAAGAACAAAGGGTGATGTGAGATTAAAAGAGTCTTTCAGGACCCGCCGTATCGTATGGCCCCGCCAGAGTTGAAGGAGTTGAAGGATCAGTTGAAGGATTTGTTGAATAAAGGCTTCATTAGGCCTAGTGTTTCCCCTTGGAGTGCCCCAATGTTGTTCGTTAAGAAGAAAGACGGCTAGATGAGGATGTGTATTGACTACCGGCAGTTGAATAAGGTTACCATTAAGAATAAGTATCCCTTACCGAGGATTGATGATATATTCGACCAACTTCAGGGTCTATAGTGTTTTCCAAGATAGACTTGAGATCTGGCTACCATCAGCTGAGGATTAGGGTGTCTGATTCCCCTAAGATCGCCTTTCACACTCGTTATGGGCATTATGAGTTCTTGGTGATGTCATTTGGGTTGACAAATGCCCCCGTTGCTTTTATGGAGTTGATGAACCGAGTGTTCGGGCCCTATTTGGACTTATTCGTGATTGTTTTCATTGATGATATTTTGATTTACTCCCGTAGCCGAGAGGAGCATGAGCAGCTCCTTCGAGTTGTTCTCCAGACTCTGAGGGATAGGCAGTTGTATGCCAAATTTTCTATGTGTGAGTTTTGGTTGAGTTCGGTGGCATTTCTAGGCCATGATGTGTCGGCAGAGGGTATTCAGGTGGATCCCAAGAATATTTCTGCAGTTAGATATTGGCCTAGGCCCACTTCCGCTACAGAGATTCGGAGTTTCTTGGGCTTAGCAGGTTATTATCGCCGATTTGTGGAGGGCTTTTCATCTATCGCAACCCCGATGACCATGTTGACTTAGAAGGGTGCCCAGTTCAGGTGGTCGGATGAGTGTGAGGCGAGCTTTCAGAAGCTCAAGACAGCCTTGATCACGACACCAGTGTTAGTTCTGCCCACAGGTTCAGGACCGTATACCGTGTATTGTGATGCTTCACAGGTTGGGCTTGGTGCAGTGTTGATGTAGGATGGAAAGGTCATAGCCTATGTTTCTCGTCAGTTGAAGGTTCACGAGAAAAATTATCCAGTTCATGATTTAGAGTTAGCAGCTATTATTCATGCAATGAAGATATGGAGGCATTATTTGTATGGTGTGCCATATGAGGTGTTCATGGATCACAAGAGTTTGCAGTATATGTTCAAGCAAAAGGAGTTGAACATGAGGCAGAGGAGGTGGTTAGAGTTGATGAAAGATTATGACATTACCATTCTTTATCATCCGGGAAAGGCCAATGTAGTGGCCGATGCTTTGAGACGGAAGTCAGCTAGTATGGGTAGTCTTGATTATCTATCAGTCGGAGAGCGATCTCTTGCTTTGGATGTTCAGGATTTGGCCAACCGGTTCATGAGATTGGAGGTTTCTGAGACTGGCAGTGTTTTGGCCCATACCGTGGCCCGTTCTTCATTGTATTATCGTAGTCGGGCCAGGCAGTATGATGATCTTCATTTATGTGTTCTTAGAGATACAGTCCGGCACGTAGGTGCCAAGCAGGTCATAGTCGATGATGAGGGAGTTCTGAGGATGTATGGCCGTATTTGTGTACCTGATGTTGATGGTATTCGTGAGTTGATTTTGTAGGAGGCCCACAGCTCTCGGTATTCCATTCATCCAGGCGCCGCAAAGATGTACCAGGACTTGCGGCAATATTTTTGGTGGCGGAGGATGAAGAAAGATATTGTAGCATATGTAGCTAGGTGCTTGAACTGTCAGCAGGTTAAGTACGAGCACCAGAGACCCGGTGGTTTGATGCAGCAGATTCAGCTTCCCGAGTGGAAGTGGGAGCGTATCACCATGGATTTTGTAGTTGGACTCCCACAAACTCAGATGATGTTTGATGCGGTGTGGTTTATTGAGGATAGGCTGACCAAGTCAGCACAGTTCATTCCGGTATCAGTATCGTATTTAGCGGAGAAGTTGGAAAAGATCTATATGAGAGAGATTGTTAGATTACATGGGGTGCCCATATCCATTATATCGGACCGAGGCACTCAGTTTACCTCCCATTTCTGGAGAGTATTTCAGCGGGAGTTGGGCACACATATTGAGTTGAGCATAGCGTTTCATCCTTAGACGGACAGACAGTCCGAGCGTACTATTCAGATCTTGGAGGATATGTTGCGGGCCTGTGTCATTGACTTTGGAGGATCATGGGATCAGTTCTTGGCTTTAGCTGAGTTTTCCTACAACAACAGTTATCAGTCAAGCATTCAGATGGCTCCGTATGAGGCATTGTATGGTAGACGGTGTCGGTCGCCAGTCGGATGGTTTGAGCCGGGAGAGGCTAGATTGTTGGGTTCTGAGTTGGTCTAGTATGCCTTGGACAAGGTGAAGATCATTCAGGATAGACTTCATACAGCCCAGTCCAGGCAGAAGAGTTATGCGGATCGCAGAGTTCGAGATTTGGCCTTTATGGTAGGAGACCGGGTATTTCTTCGAGTGTCGCCCATGAAGGGCGTGATGAGGTTCGGAAATAAGGGCAAGTTGAGCCCTAGGTACATTGGTCCATTTGATATTTTGGATAAGGTAGGAGAGGTGGCCTACAGACTTTCCTTGCCACCGAGTTTATAAGTCGTGCACCTGGTGTTTCACGTATCTATTCTTCGGAGGTATATTGCGGATCCCCCTCATGTTCTTGACTTCAGTGGTGTCCAGTTGGTCAAGGATTTCTCTTACGAGGAGGAGCCAGTAGCCATACTGGCTCGGCAGGTTCGTCAGCTAAGATCGAAGAGTTATCCTTCGGTCCGTGTTCAATGGAGAGGTCAGCCCGTTGAGGCAGTGATCTGGGAGTCTGAGTCCGATATGCGGAGCCGATATCCCCATCTTTTCCCCAATTCAGGTACCTTTCTATGTCCGTTCGAGGACGAACGTTTGTTTTAGAGGTGGAGATTGTGATGACCCAAAAGGTCATCCCGTGTAATTTTTAACTTAAACTATGTTCCGAGGTCCTGAAAGACTCCTTTAATCTCACATCAATATGCATGCGCAGCTCGGGCGGGTAGCCTGGAAGCCTTCAAGTGGAGAGTTGATAAAATGGTGAATTTACAATAATTACTTGAATAAAGCTGACTTTGGTCAACATTTTTGGTAAATGGACCCGGAAATGTGATTTGACGGTCCCGGAGGGTCCGTAGGAAAATATGGGACTTGGGCGTATGCCCGGAATCGAATTCCGAGGTCCCAAGTCCGAGAAATGAATTTTTAAAGAAAAATTGTTTTCTCAAAAATATAAAGGCTTTTGAAAATAAAATTTGATGTGAAACCTCTGTGATCGGGCCCGTAATGTGGTTCTGGAGCCCGGAACAGGTTCAATATATTTATTATGAGTTATTTGTGTAATTTGATAATAAACATACTAAGTTTGACGTGATTCACAGAAAAAGTGGAAAATATGAGAGCTTAAGATGTTGTGAAATATTACAATGATTTCGAGGCCTGATTCGTAGTTCTTGATGTTATTTTGGTGGAGTAACTGTATGAATAAGTCCGTAGGATGTTTCTGAGGTTGTGTGTGTAATTGGTGTTGAACCCCGAGGGCTCGGGAGAGTTTCGGGTAGGTTCCGGGGTGTTTTAGACTTAGAACACAATAGTTGCAGATCAAAAAGGGGTCCAGGTCTCTGAACCTGTAGCACGGTCCGCGGTGGACCTTCGCGGACGTGGTCGCCTTAGCGCAGTCTGTGGTGGGNGGGGGGAGGGGTTCAGAGAGGTTCTTGCAGTTGAGGCCTTCGCGGCCACGGTCGCCCTAGCGCGGTCCGCAGTGGAGGCCTGGGAGGGGTATATATAAATGGGATTTTCAGTTATTTTCTATTTTTCAAAACCCTAAAACATAAGAGACGATTTTCTAAACACTCCTTCTCCAAAACATTGGTAAGTGATTTCTAACTCATTTTCTTTACTCCATAACTTCATTTTACAAGATTTCATCCTACAATCTAGGCTTTTCATGGGGGAATTGGGAATTTGGGTAAAATCTAAGAATATTGAAATTTGGGAATTTAGACCTAAATTTGGGGTCGGGTTCCAAAACTAATTATATAACCGGGCTCGGGGGTGAATGGTTAATGGGGTTTTGGTCCGAATATCGGGTTTGGACAAAGCGGGCCCGGGGTCGATTTTTGACTTTTTGGGAAAATTCTTAGAAAACTCATTTCTATGCATTAGAACTTATTCATTTAGCATTTATTGATATAATTAAGTAACTTGTGGCTAGATACGAGCGAGTTGGTGGTGGAATCAAGAGGTAAAGTGGTAGTAGAGGCTTGATTTGTGCTCGTGGCATCGAGGTAAGTGTTTGGTCTAATCTTAGCTTGAGGGATTAGGTATAGAGTCCTATTTGCTATGTGATTATCCATGTTCAACGTATAGGTGAGGTGACGAGTACCTATATGTTGTGGTCAATGCATGCCCGTGAGTCGGGTTTGAGGTATTACATATTTTTCTTCAATATTTATTGTGTTATGAAGCAAATTTCATGTCGGAAGTATGCAATTGTTGAAAATACCTGATAAGGACATGTAATAAGTTGTTTTCAGTTGAGGATTATTTTGTTGAGTCATGTACTCGGATGAGATTGGTTATAGCTGAGTCCCTTGCCAGGGCGATATTATTGTTGTTGTTGTTCCCTTTCCGGGATGAAGTGAGTTATGATTCATATTGATGATTATCTTTACCTTGTTGTTGTTGTTGATATTGTTTGGGCGAGGGCGAGTGTAAAGCATTAAGGGTGATGACGTGCCATTCATTCATTCATTTATTGCATGGTGAGGATGAGAGTAAAAGCACGAAGGGTGATGCCGTGCCATTCATTCATTTATTTATTGCAATGTGAGGAAGAGAGTAAAATCACGAAGGGTGATGCCGTGCCATTCATTCATTTATTTATTTCAATGTGAGGAAGAGAGTAAAAGCACGAAGGGTGATGCCATGCCTTGATTTTACATTTATAAGCACGAAGGTTAATGTCGTGCCATTCATTTATTCATTACATTGTGAGGATGAGATTAAAGCACGAAAGGTGATGCAGTGTACATATTTATTTGTGTTGCTACCTTCCGTTGATTTTCCTTCTGTTATATTGAGGCCTTGTTCAGTTATTTGTTATTGTTTCTCTTTTATTTTCCCCAACATATCCCCCATCCCCCTTGTACTTAATTGTTATTTCCTGTTACTATCTGTTGTATATAGTAGAACTGTACAAGTATATGTTGTTGTCGTGTCTAGCCTCGTCACTACTTCGCCGAGGTTAGGCTCGACACTTACTCAGTACATATGGTCGGTTGTACTAATTCTACACCTGCAATTCTCCATGTTGTGTAGATTATGCAGCCGGACCCAGTGGACACTGACAGAGGGAGTATCCTTCAGTCCACACAGGAGACATCAAGGTAGACCCGCAGACATTCGTGGGCCTTGGCGTCACCATCTATCTGTTCATTTCTGTCTATTTGTATTTCCAAACAGTTGTACTTTTTCTTTCCAGACCATTGTTGTAGAAATCTTTGATCGTCCGTGAGGATTTGTGACACCAGTTCTGGGGGTTCATTTACGGAATTTTATTAATGCTTTTATATTAAGTTGATGAATTTCTAGCTTCTGCAATTTAGTTTAAACATTCATGCTTATTGTTTCGTTGTTAGATATCTTAAACAAGGAAAACGGTAATTTTAACCAAAACATTGGCTTGTCTAGCGGGTTCAACGTTAGATGCCATCACGTCCTGAAGGTGGAATTTTGGGTCGTGACATTAACCACCTATAATCAAGTTTTAAGGTCCAAAATACTTACCTCTATGAAGAACACTGATTTTCCCTCTTCAAAATCGCCTCAAAGCTTTCTTTCCGTACAAAAATGGTGTAAAAATAGGTTATGGTCACGGAAGGGTTTAATTATATTCTGTCAAGAGGTTTCCGAATATGCGACCCATTACTCGCACCTGCAGAGCCTTGTCCGCTCCTGCAGTCAAACTTCTGCAGGTGCGGTTACACCAGCACAAACAGCTGTATTCCTGCAATTTCCAAGTCCAAACCTCTGTTTATCGCCCGAAATCAATCTGTAGCCCCTGGGACCCCAACCAAACATACAAACACGTCAAATATGATCATTACAACTTAGTTGAACCCTCGGAGCACCAAAACTAACATCAAAACACCAAAATCACATCGGATTCAAGCCTAAGAACTTTCAAATTTCTAAAATCCACTAACGATGCTGAAACTCTCTGAAACAACTCCGATTGACCTGAAATTTTGTAGACATATCCAAAATGACATTAGGAACCTATTCCAGCTGTCGTAATTCCATTCCGACCCCGATAGACTATTTTCCACTGCCGACCGGAAATCACCAAAAGCTAACTTTCGCCAATTCAAGCCTAATTCTACACTGGACATCACAAAATTATTCTGAACACACTCCCAAGTCCCAAATCACCTAACGAAGCTATCCGAGGCATAAAATATACATTCCGAGGTTGTTTACCAATTAGTCAACTCTCAGTTGACCTTTCCAACTTTAAGGCTATTTTTAAAGACTAAGTGACTAAACCCTCACTACGACCATTCCGATTTCAAGCCTACCAACTCTAACACATCAATAACAGTATAACCAACCTATGACAAGTCAATAACAGTAATTATAATGCAAGTTCTACGTAACAACAGACCGGGTCGTTACATTCTCCCCCTCTTAAACAAACGTTCATCCTCGAACGGGTCTAGAAACATACCTAGAGTTTCAAACAAGTGAGAATATTTGCTCTGCATCTCCCGCTCGGTCTCCCAAGCACCCTCCTCTACTGGCTGACCTCTCCACTGTACTTTCACTGAAGCTATATCCTTTGACCTCAACTTTCTAACCTCGCGAGCCAAAATTGCTACTGGCTCTACCTCATATGACATATCACCCTCAAGCTGAACTGTGCTGAAGTCTAAAACATGAGACGGGTCACCAACATATTTCTTGAGCATCGACATATGGAATACCGGATGAACACTCGATAGGTTGGGTGGCAAGGCAAGTCTATAAGCCACCTCTCCAACCTTCTAAAGTACCTCAAAAGGACCAATAAGCTGAGGACTCAGCTTTCCTCTCTTCCCGAACCTCATAACACCCTTCATGGGTGATACCTTCAACAGTACCTTATCACCTTCCATAAAAGACACATCCCGGACCTTCCGGTCCGCATAACTGTTCTGCCTTGGCAGCGCCATGCGAAGTCTCTCCTGAATGAACTTCACCTTCTCCAACACATCCTGAATCCAATTTTTGCCCAATAACTTAGCCTCACAAGGATCGAACCAACCAACCAACTGTAGATCTACACCTCCTACCATATAAAGCCTCATACAAGGCCATCTGAATATTGGACTGGTAGAGGTTATTATATGCAAACTCTGCTAGTGGCTGAAACTGATCCCATGAACCACCAAAATCAATCACACAAGCCCGTAACATATCCTCCAAAATCTGAATAGTCCGTTCCGACTGCTGGTCGGTCTGCGGATGAAATGCAGTGCTCAACTCTACATCAATACCCATACCTCTCTGTACAGCCCTCCAAAAATGAGATGTGAACTGAGTAACTCTGTCAGAAATAATAGAAACCAGAACTTCATGCAATCGGACAATCTCCTTAATGTAGATACCAGCTAATCGCTCTGAAGTATAAGAAGTACCGATAGGAATGAAGTGCGCGGACTTGGTCAATCTATCCACAATGAACCAAATAGCATCAAAACCCTTCGAAGTCCGTGGAAACCCAACTACAATGTCCATAGTAATCCGCTCCCACTTCCACTCCAGAATATCTAACCTCTGAAGCAAGCCACCTGGTCTCTGGTGCTCATACTTGACCTGCTGGCAGTTAAGACACCGTGGTACATACCTAACAATATCTCTCTTCATCCGCCTCCACCAATACTGTTGTCTCAGATCTTGATACATCTTCGCGGCACCCGGATGAATAGAATACCGCGAGTTGTGAGCCTCTCCTAATATCAACTCCCGAATACCATCCACATTGGGAACGCAAATACGGCCCTGCATCCTCATAACTCCGTCATCACCAATAGTCACATCCCTGGCATCACCCTGACGAACTCTATCCTGAAGAACTAACAAGTGTCGGTCATCATACTGACGAGCCTTAATCTGATCATAAAGAGAAGACCAGTGCTAAAGGTCGCTCTACTGCTGAAAGGTAAGCTATACTCCCCAATCTCTCGGATTTACGACTCAAGGCATCGGCCACACATTGGCCTTCCCCGGATGATACAAAATAGTTAAGTCATAGTCCTTGAGAAGCTCTAACCATCTCCTCTACCGCAAATTCATATCCTTCTACCTCATTAGATACTACAAGCTACGATGATCAGTGAAAATCTCACACTGTACCCCATACAAGTAATGACGCCAAATCTTTAAGGCATGAACAATGGTGGCTAACTCAATATCGTGCACTGGGTAATTCTTCTCGTGAACCTTCAACTGTCTCGACGCGTAGGCAATCACCCTACTGTCCTGCATCAATACCGCTCCCAAGCCAACTCTATAAGCATCACAATAGACTATGTAAGAACCCGAACCAGTATGCAAGACTAGTACCGAAGCTGTAGTCAATGCTGACTTGACCTTCTGAAAGCTCTCCTCACACTCATTGGACCATCTGAATGGAGCACCCTTTGAGGTCAATCTCGTCAAAGGCGAAGCAATAGAAGAGAATCCTTCCACAAAGCGACGGTAATATCCCGCCAAACCTAGGAGACTCCTAATCTCTGTAGCTGAGGACGGTCTAGGCCAACTCTACACCGCCTCAATCTTTTTTGGATCAACATGAATACCCTCACTAGACACCACGTGCCCCAAGAAAGCTATTGAACAAGGCCAAAACTCACACTTGGAGAATTTTGCCTAAAGTTTCTCCTCCCTCAATCTCTGTAACACAATCCTCAAATTTTGAGCATGCTCTACCTGACTACGAGAATAAACCAGGATGTCATCAATGAACACAATGACGAACGAATCAAGGTAAGGCAGAAACACACTGTTCATCAATTGCATGAACGCGACTGGGGCATTGGTCAGCCAAAATGAGATAACCAGAAATTCGTAATGACCATATCTGGTCCTGTAAGTAGTCTTCAAAATGTCAGAATCCCGAATCTTCAACTGATGATATCTAGACCTCAAGTCAATCTTGGAGAACACCCTAGCTCCCTGAAGCTGATCAAACAAGTCATCAATACGAGGCAAAGGATATCGGTTCTTTAGTGTAACCTTATTCAGCTGCCTATAAACAATACACATATGTATGGAGCCGTCTTTCTTTTTCACAAACAACACCGGTGCGCCCCAATGTGACACACTCGGCCGAATGAACCCCTTATCTAAGAGTTCCTGAAGCTCCTCTTTCAATTCTTTCAACTCTGTTGGTTCCATGCGGTAAGGTGGAATAAAGATAGGCTGAGTGTCTGGCACCAAGTCAATACCAAAATCAATATCCTTGTCAGGTGGCATGCCTGGAAGGTCTGCAGGGAATACATCCGAAAATTCACGGACTACAGGAACAGAATCAACAGATGGAGTCTCACTACTAACGTCCCTCACAAAAGCAAGATAAGATTCACTCCCTTTTCTCAACCATACGCTGAGCCTTCAAATAAGAAATCACTCTGCTAGGCACATGCTCTATAGACCCTCTCCACTCAACTCTTGGAACTCCTGGCATAGCTAAGGTCACAGTGTTAGCGTGACAATTAAGAATAGCATGACATGGGGATAATCAATCCATGCCCAGAATCACATCAAAATCGACCTGACTGAGTAACATCAAGTCCACTCTGGTCTCCAGACCCCCAATAGATATAAGAAACGAACGATACACACGGTCCACAATAATAGTATCGCCCACCAAAGTCGAAACATGAACAGACATAACTAAAGACTCACGGGGCATATTCTAAGAAAAAGAGCAAAATAGGATGAAATATAAGAGTACGTGGAACCAGGGTCAAATAAATCCAAAGCATCACTGTGACAGACTGAGATAGTACCTGTAATCACCGCATCTGATGCCATAGCATCAGGCCTATCCGAAAGTGCATAAATACATGGCTGGCCTCCACCTGTTCGACCTTCCACTCTATGGTGGCCTCTAGCTGCCTGACCACCACCCCTGGATGCCTGAGTAGGTGGAGAAGTGACTAGGGTTGAAACCGAGGGCTTTATCCTCTGCTGAGATGAACTACTTTGACGACGGGGACACTGCCTCCACTCATGTCCGAACTCTCCACACTCATAACAACTACCTAGAGCCGGAGATGAAAACATATGAGACCCCCTGCCACCATGATAACCGCCAGACGAACCATGCATAGAAGAACCCCGATTAGATGATGCTCGGGCGGAGCTCTGAGCTGGAAGGGCATTAAAATATGAACGTCCCTGATGAGAACTGCGAGGTCCTTGCCCCGAAGATACACCACTGTAAGCTGGGCGAACTGGCTGTGGAGGTCTAAATGGACGATCTCTGCTGTGCTGAAATTACTCTCTAGAAGGGGCACCACTGAAGCTACCTGATCCCCGAGGCCTCTTGGTTTATCTCTCCTCACGCTCCTTCCTGTGAACCGACTCAATGTCCCAAGCAATGTCAACTACCTGCTCAAATGTAGCTCCAAACACTCTCTCCCTGGTCATCAAAATGCAAAGCTGATAAGTAAGACCGTCTACAACTCTCCTGATCCTTTCCATGTCAGTAGGGACTAACTTCGAAGCATGTCTAGCCAACTCGGAAAACCTCATCTTGTACCGAGTAACTGATAACTCTCCTTAGCGCAGCTGCTCAAACTGTCTGCGCTTCTCCTCTCTGTGGGACTGAGGAATATATTTCTCCAAAAAGATCGTGGAAAACTGCTGCCAAGTGAGAGGTGCTAAACCAACCGGCCTACGCCTCTCGAATGACTCCCACCAAGTGAAAGCAGCACCAGCAAACTGAAATGTCGCAAATGAGACCCCACTGGTCTCAAAAATACCTGCATTACGTAGTATCCTCTGGCATTTATCCAGAAAACCTTGGGCATCCTCACCCTCTGTGCCGTTGAAAGTCGGAGGCTGAAGTCTATTGAACCTCTCCATTCTACGATGTTCAACCTTAGGCATAGCAGGGACCACATAATCCTGAACTAGAGCAGCCGGCTGAGCTGGGGCTGCTCCTGATGCCTGAATACCCCGTACAACCTGCTCACGTGTTTAGGCAGCTGGAGTCTGAATGCCTCTCCCGGCCTGAGCTGCAGTGGCAGTAGTAGACATAGCAACTACCTAAGATAAACTGGTAAATACTTTCATTATCTAAGTCAGGGTCTCCTGAAGACTCAGAATAACAATTGGCACTGCCGGTGCCTGAGCCTGTCCCGCTGGAGCACCATCGGCGGGAACCTGATCCTGAACGATAGAGGGATCTTGGGGTACTGTCCCGGTTGCTGCGCGAGCTGGTCCCTTACCTCTACCACGCCCCCAACCCCTAGTGGGTCTTGCTGGTTTCTGGTCACCCTGATCGGTATTGTGTGTCCTCACCATCTGTGAGAGAATGAAACACGTAAGTTTAGATTTCAAGAATCAATAGATTGGCACGAAAGAGTTATGGAAAATAGAGATGTTTCCTAAGAGTTCTACAACCTCTCGAAGATAAGTACAAACGTCTCTTTACCGATCCGCTAGACTCTACTGAACCTGCTCATGAACGTTGAGTCCTATGCAACCTAGAGCTCTGATACCAACTTGTCACGACCCCAAATCCTAACCGATCGTGATGACGCCTATCGTGGAACTAGGCTAGCCAACCATCACCTAACTACTCATTTGTTCTATTATAACATTTCAAAAATCAATAATAATAAGCAACAACAAAAATATAAAATAATTTCTTAAGTCTTTATGCCCCAATAATAAAAATCTAATAGTCTAAACAATCCTCCCAGGATTGGAGTCAATGATCATGAGCATCTAAGATATAAACTAACTCTACTAATGTCTAAATAAATGTCCATGAATCAAATACTAATACTATATGAAGAAGGGAAATGGAGAAGCTGCGGACGCTGGACAACTACCTCGAAATCCCGTAAGCTGCGGCTAACAAACAAAGATGACTACTACACCGCGCTAGTACCTGGATCTGCACACAGAGGTGCAGGGAGTAATGATGAGTACGCCAACTCAGTATTAATGAAAGTAAATCACAGTCTGAAGTATATGAAACACTCAACACAAACACCAATCCACAAAACAACAATACATAGAGTCTTAATACAGTATACATAAGTTCAAAAACCATTTTCCTTAAAAATCCTTTGAAACCAGTATATATATTTTCAAATATTGTTTAGTAAAACTCTCAGAAATATCTGTTTGAAAAATGGACTAAATCATAGTCAAAACTAAATAAAATACCATCATAAATCTGCCCCTCGGGCCATAATCATCTCTGATAACATTTCCCTCAGCACCTCACCATCACTCAGTATCAGCCCAGCGGGCAACCTCACAGTCACTCAGTATCAGCCCAGCAGGCAACCTCACAGTCACTCAGTATCAGCCCGCCGGGCATCACTCGCACTCAGTAGGTACCTGCGCTCACTGGGGGGTGTGTACAGACTCCGGAGGGGCTCCTACACCAAGCGCTATAACAAGCCACATCATGGCATAAATCACTTAAAATATTGGCCCTCAGCCTCTCTCATATCAAAACATCCTCACAATATTGGCCCGCAACCTCACTCAGCCAGACACTCTCAACATGCCACTCGGGCGACAAATATACCGGGTTCTCGACCCAAAAATAGTGTTTCATTTTCAATAATAATATCAAATACTCTGAGTGTCGAAACAATTATCAAGAAAAGACTGAGTGAGAATCATAACATATCAAGTGAGGATAATAGTAAAAACATCCCCCAAGGGGTAAACAGATTGGCACTAGGCCCCAAACATGGCTTACAACCCAGATCAAATCAAAATATATCAATACTATTAAGCATAGGCTTAAAAATCGGTTTCTCAACTCAATAGTTGCCTAAATTGGGAATATATTTCAAAAGTTCAAATCTTTGCATTCCAAATCCGTGAAAGGATGCAAGGTACGAGGTTTCATACCCTTAGGACAGGATTTAAAGACATTACTTACCTCAAACTAGCCCGAGAAGCAACTCTGCGACCCACTTGCCTCTCGTATCAACTTCCGAGTGCTCCAAATCTACCAAGTTCAGATTGTTATCATCAAATTATGCTTAAGGAATGAATCCCAATTGCAAAATACCAATTCTAGCACAAAACCCGAAATTTGCTAAAACCTGACCCCCGAGCCCGCATCTCGGAACTCGAAAATTTTTATACCAAAATGTTCTTCATCATGTCACGAGTCCGTACCTATAAAGAACGCTAAAATTGGAGTTTGTTTGACCCCTCAAATCATCCCTAGAAGGTCTCATAATCTCAAGCCCTAACCACACCTTTTTCTACTGATTTTCATGAATTAAACACTGAGATTATGTTCCTTAATCACCTAATATCAAGTTTTAAGGTCCAAAATACTTACCTTTATGAAGAACACTGATTTTCCCTCTTCAAAATCGCCTCAAAGCTCTCTTTCCGTAAAAATATGGTGTAAAATAGGTTATGGTCGCGGAAGGGTTTAATTATATTCGGTCCTGGGGTTTCTCGCACCTGCGGTCAAACTTCCGCAGGTGCGGTTACACTAGCACCAGCAACTGTATTGCTGCAATTTCCAAGTCCAAACCTCTGTTAATCGCCCGAAATCAATCCCGAGCCCCTCGGGACCCCAACCAAACATACTAACACGTCACATATGATCATTCAACTTAGTTGAACCCTTGGAACACCAAAACTAACATCAAAACACAAAAATCACATCAGATTCAAGCCTAAGAACTTTCAAATTTCTAAAATCCACCAACGATACTGAAACTATCTGAAACAACTCCGATTGACCTGAAATTTTGAAGACATATCCAAAATGACATTAGGAACCTGTTCCAGCTGTCGGAATTCCATTCCGACCCCGATAGCCTATTTTCCACTGCCGACCAAAAATCACCAAAAGCTAACTTTCGCCAATTCAAGCCTAATTCTACACCGGACATCACAAAATTATTCTGAACATACTCCCAAGTCCCAAATNCCAAAAACTAACTTTCGCCAATTCAAGCCTAATTCTACACCGGACATCACAAAATTATTCTGAACATACTCCCAAGTCCCAAATAACCTATAGAAGAGCCATAAAATCCGCATTCCGAGGTTGTTTACCAATAAGTGAACTCTCAGTTGACTTTTCCAACTTTAAGGCTATTTTTAAAGACTAAGTGACTAAACACTCACTACGACCATTACGATTTCAAGCCTACCAACTCTAACACATCAATAACAGTATAACCAACCTATGACAAGTCAATAAAAGTAATTATAATGCAAGTTCTACGTAAGAACAGACCGGGTCGTTACATTCTCCCCCTCTTAAACAAACGTTAATCCTCGAACGAGTCTAGAAACATACCTGGAGTTTCAAACAAGTGAGAATATTTGCTCTGCATCTCCCGCTCGGTCTCCCAAGCACCCTCCTCTACTGGCTGACCTCTCCACTGTACTTTCACTGAAGTTATATCCTTTGACCTCAACTTTCTAACCTCGCGAGCCAAAATTCCTACTGGCTCTACCTCATATGACATATCACCCTCAAGCTGAACTGTGTTGAAGTCTAAAACATGAGACGGGTCACCAACATATTTCTTGAGCATCGACACATGGAAAACCGGATGAACACTCGATAGGTTGGGTGGCAAGGCAAGTCTATAAGCCACCTCTCCAACCTTCTGAAGCACCTCAAAAGGACCAATAAACCGAGGACTAAGCTTTCCTCTCTTCCCGAACCTCATAACACCCTTCATGGGTGATACCTTCAACAGTACCTTATCACCTTCCATAAAAGACACATCCCGGACCTTCCGGTCCACATAACTCTTCTGTCTAGACATCGCCATGCGAAGTCTCTCCTGAATCAACTTCACCTTCTCCAACACATCCTGAATCAAATTGTTTCCCAATAACTTAGCCTCACAAGGATCAAACCAACCAACCAGAGATCTACACCTCCTACCATATAAAGCCTCATACAAGGCCATCTGAATATTGGACTGGTAGCGGTTATTATATGCAAACTCTGCTAGTGGCAGAAACTGATCCCATGAACCACCAAAATCAATCACACAAGCCCGTAACATATGCTCCAAAATCTGAATAGTCCATTCCGACTGCTGGTCGGTCTGCGGATGAAATGCAGTGCTCAACTCTACATCAGTACCCATACCTCTCTGTACGGCCCTCCAAAAATGAGATGTGAATTGAGTAACTCTATCATAAATAATAGAAATCGAAACTCCATGCAATCGGACGATCTCCTTAATATAGATACCAGCTAATCGCTATGAAGTATAAGAAGTACTGATAGGAATGAAGTGCGCGGACTTGGTCAATCTATCCACAATGACCCAAATAGCATCAAAACCCTTCGAAGTCCGTGGAAGCCCAACTACAAAGTCCATAGTAATCCTCTCCCACTTCCACTCCAGAATATCTAACCTATGAAGCAACCCACCTTGTCGTTGGTACTCATACTTGACCTGGTGGCAGTTGAGACACCGTGCTACATACTCAACAATATCTCTCTTCATCCGCTTCCACCAATTCTGTTGTCTCAGATCTTGATACATCTTCGCGGCACCCGGATGAATAGAATACCGCGAGTTGTGAGCCTCTCTTAATATCAACTCCCGAATACCATCCACATTGGGAACGCAAATATGGCCCTGCATCCTCATAACTCCGTCATCACCAATAGTCACATCCCTGGCATCACCCCGACAAACTCTATCCTGAAGAACTAACAAGTGTCGGTCATCATACTGGCGAGCCTTAATCTGATCATAAAGAGAAGACTGGGAAGCCATGCTAGCTAATACCCGAGGAGGGTCTGACAAATCCAATCTCACCAACTGACCCGCTAAAGCCTGAACATGAAGTGCTAAAGGTCGCTCTGCTGCTGAAAGGTAAGCTAGACTCCCCAAACTCTCGGCTTTACGTCTCAAGGCGTCGGCCACTACATTGGCCTTCCCCGGATGATACAAAAGAGTTAAGTCATAGTCCTTGAGAAGCTCTAACCATATCCTCTGCCGCAAATTCAAATCCTACTACCTCAGTAGATACTGCAAGCTACGATGATCAGTGAAAATCTCACACTGTACCCCATACAAGTAATGACGCCAAATATATAAGGCATGAACAATGGCGGCTAACTCAAGATCATGCACTGGGTAATTCTTCTCGTGAACCTTCAACTGTCTCGACGCGTAGGCAATCACCCAACTGTCCTGCATCAATACCGCTCCCAAGGCAACTCTAGAAGCATCACAATAGACTGTGTAAGAACCGAAACCAGTAGGCAAGACTAGTACCGGAGCTGTAGTCAATGCTGAATTGAGCTTCTGAAAGCTCTCCTCACACTCATCGGACTATCTTAATGGAGCACCCTTCTGGGTCAATCTCGTCAAAGGCGAAGCAATAGAAGATAATCCGTTCACAAAGCGACGGTAATATCCCGCCAAACCTAGGAAACTCCTAATCTCTGTAGCTGAGGATGGCCTGGGCCAACTCTGCATCGCCTCAATCTTCTTGGGATCAACCTGAATACCCTCACTAGACACCACGTGCCCCAAGAAAGCTATTGAACAAGGCCAAAACTCACACTTGGAGAATTTTGCATAAAGTGTATCCTCCCTCAATCTCTGTAACACAATCCTCAAATTCTGAGCATGCTCTTCCTGGCTACGAGAATAAACTAGGATGTCATCAATGAACACAATGATGAACGAATCAAGGTAAGGCAGAAACACACTGTTCATCAATTGCATGAACGCGGATGGGGCATTGGTCAGCCTAAATGACATAACCAGAAATTCATAATGACCATATCTAGTCCTAAAAGCAGTCTTTGGAATGTCAGAATCCTGAATCTTCCACTGATGATATCCATACCTCAAGTCAATCTTGGAGAACACCCTAGCTCCCTGAAGCTGATCAAACAAGTCATCAATACGAGGAAAAGGATATCGGTTCTTCAGTGTAACATTATTCAGCTGCCTATAATCAATACACATACGCATGGAGTCGTCTTTCTTTTTCACAAACAATACTGGTGCACCCCAAGGTGACACACTCGCCCGAATGAACCCCTTATCTAAGAGTTGCTGAAACTGCTCTTTCAATTCTTTCAACTCCCTTGGTTCCATGCGGTAAGGTGGAATAGAGATAGGCTTAGTGTCTAGCACCAAGTCAATACCAAAATCAACATCCCTGTCAGGTGGCATGCCTGGCAGGTCTGCAGGGAATACATCCGGAAAATCACGGACTATAGGAACAGAATGACCAGATGGAGTCTCACTACTAACGTCCCTCACAAAAGCAAGATAAGATTCACTCCCTTTTCTCAACCACACGCTGAGCCTTCAAATAAGAAATCACTCTACTAGGCACATGCTCTATAGACCCTCTCCACTCAACTCTTGGAACTTCGGGCATAGATAAGGTCACGGTCTTACCGTGACAATCAAGAATAGCATGACATAGGGATAACCAATCCATGCCCAGAATCACATCAAAATTGACAATATTGAGTAACATCAAGTCCACTCGGGTCTCCAGACCCCTAATAGATATAAGACACGACCGATACACCCAGTCCACAACAATAGTATCGCCCACCGGAGTCGAAACATGAATAGACGTAACTAAATACTCATGGGGCATATTCAGAAAATGAGCAAAATAGGACGAAACATAAGAGTACGTGGAACCAGGGTCAATTAAAGCCAAAGAATCACTGTGACAGACTGAGGTAGTACCTGTAATCACCGCATCTGACGCCACAGTATCAGGCTTATCCGGAAGTGCATAAATACGTGGCTGGCCTCCACCTGTTCGACTTCCCCCTCTAGGGCGGCCTCTAGCTGCCTGACCACTACCCCTGGCTGCCTGACCACCACCCCTGGCTGCCTGAGTAGGTGGTGAAGTGACTGGGGTTGAAACTGAGGGCTGAACCCTCTGCTGAGATGAACTACTAGGACGACGGAGACACTGCCTCCACTCATGTCCGAACTCTCCACACTAACAACAACTACCTGGAGCCGGAGATGAAAACATATGAGACCCCCTGCCACCATGATAACCGCCAGACGAACCATGCATAGAAGAACCCTGATAAGATGATGCTTGGGCGGAGCTCTGAGCTGGAAGGGCACTAAAAGATGAACGTCCCTGATGAGAACTTCGAGGACCTTGCCCCGAAGATACACCACTGTAAGCTGGGCGAACTGGTTGTGGAGGTCTAAATGGACGACCTCTGATGTGCTGAAACTGCTCTCCAGAAGGGGCACCACTGAAGCTACCTGATCCCCGAGGCCTCAAAATCTCTCTCTCCTCACGCTCCTGCCTGTGAACCGACTCAATGTCCCGAGCAATGTCAACTACCTGCTCAAATGTATCTCCAGACACTCTCTCCCTGGTCATCAAAATGCGAAGCTGATAAGTAAGACCATCTACAACTCTCCTGATCCTTTCTTTGTCAGTAGGGACTAACTCCGAAGCATGTCTAGACAACTCGGAAACTCTCATCTCGTACTGAGTAACTGATAACTCTCCCTGGTGCAGCTGCTCAAACTGTCTGCGCTGCTCCTCTTTGTGGGACTGAGGAACATACTTCTCCAAAAAGATCGTGGAGAACTGCTGCCAGGTGAGAGGTGCTGAACCAACCGGCCTATGCCTCTCGAATGACTCCCATCAAGTGAAAGCAGCACCAGCAAACTGAAATGTATCAAATGAGACCCCACTGGTCTCCAAAATACCTGCAGTACGTAGTATCCTCTGGCATTTGTCCAGAAAACCTTGGGCATCCTCACCCTCTGTACCGCTGAAAGTCGGAGGCTGAAGTCTACTTAACCTCTCCAGTGTACGTTGTTCTTCCTCAGGCATAGCAGGGACAACATAATCCTGAACCGGTGCAACCGACTGAGCTGGGGCTGCTCCCGGTGCCTGAATACCCCGTACAGCCTGCTCAGGTGTTCGGGCAGCTGGGGTCTGAATGCCACTCCCAACCTGAGCTGCAGTGGCAGTAGTAGACATAGCAACTGCCTGAGCTAAACTGGTACATACTTTCAATATCTGAGTCAAGGTCTCCTGAAGACTCGGAATAACAATAGGCACTGCCGGTGCCTGAGCCTGTCCCGCTGGAGCACCATCGGCGGGAACCTGATCCTGAACGATAGGGGGATCCTGGGGTATTGTCCCAGTTGCTGCGCGGGCTGGTCCCTTACCTCTACCATGACCCCAACCCCTTGTGGGTCTTGCTGGTGTCTGTTCACCCTGATCGGTATTGCGTGTCCTCACCATCTGTGAGAGAATGAAACACGTAAGTTTAGATTTCAAGAATCAATAGATTGGCACGAAAGAGTTCAAGGAAAATAGAGAAGTTTCCTAAGAGTTCTGTAGCCTCTCGAAGATAAGTACAGACGTCTCCGTACCTATCCGCAAGACTCTACTGAACCTGCTCATGACTGTTGAGTCCTATGCAACCTAGAGCTCTGATACCAACTTGTCACGACCCCAAATCCTAACCGATCGTGATGGCGCCGACCGTGGAACTAGGCTATCCAACCATCACCTAACTACTCATTTGTTCTATTATAACATTTCAAAAATCAATAATAATAAGCAGCAACAAAATTATAAAATAATTTCTTAAGTCTTTACGCCCCAATAATAAAAATCTAATAGTCTAAACAATCCTCCCCAGGATTGGAGTCAATGATCATGAGCATCTAAGATATAAACTAACTCTACTAATGTCTAAATAAACGTCCATGAATCAAATACTAATACTATATGAAGAAGGGAAATGGAGAAGCTGCGGACGCTGGACAACTACCTCCAAATCCCGTAAGCTGCGGCTAACGAACAAAGATGACTATTGTTCCACGCTAGTACCTGGATCTGCACACAGAGGTGCAGGGAGTAATGATGAGTACGCCAACTCAGTAATAATGAAAATAAATCACATTCTGAAGTATATGAAACACACAACACAAACACCAATCCACAAAACAACAATACATCAAGTCTCAATACAGTATACATAAGTTCAAAACCATTTTCCTTAAAAAACCTTGGAAACAAGTATATATATTTTCCAATATTGTTTAGTAAAACTCTAAATAATATCTGTTTGAAAAATGGAGTAAATCATAGTCAAAACACAATAAAATACCATCACAAATCTGCCCCTCGGGCCATAATCATCTCTGATATCATTTCCCTCAGCACCTCATTATCACTCAGTATCAGCCCAGCGGGCAACCTCACAGTCACTCAGTATCAGCCCAACGGGCAACCTCACAGTCACTCAATATCATCCCCACGGGCATCACCGCACTCATTAGGTACCTGCGCTCACTGGGGGTGTGTACATACTCCGGAGGGGCTCTTACAGCCCAAGCGCTATAACAATCCACATCATGGCATAAATCACTTACAATATTGGCCCTCAGCCTCTCTCGCATCATAACATCCTCACAATATTGGCCCGCAACCTCACTCAGTCAGACACTCTCAACATGCCACTCGGGCTACAAATATACCGGGTTCTCGACCCAAAAACAGTATTTCATTTTCAAGAATAATATCAAATATTATGAGTGTCAAAACAATTATCAAGAAAAGACTGAGTGAAAATCATAACATATCAAGTGAGGAAAACAGATCGGCACTAGGCCCCAAACATCGCTTACAGCCCAAATCATATCAAAATATATCAATACTATTAAGCATAGGCTTAAAAATCGGTTTCGCAACTCAATAGTTGCCTAAATAGGGAATATATTTCCAAAGTTCCAATCTTTGCATTCCAAAATCCGTGAAAGGATGCAAGGTAAGAGGTTTCATACCCTCAGGACAGGATTTAAAGACATTACTTACCTCAAACTAACCCGAAAAGCTACTCTGCGACTTGCTTGCCTCTCGTATCAACTTGTGAGTGCTCCAAATCTACCAAGTTCAGATTTTTATCATCAAATTATGCTTAAGGAATGAATCCCAGTTGAAAAATTACAATTCTAGCACAAAACCCGAAATTTGCTAAAACTCGACCCCCCAGCCCGCGTCTCGGAACTCGACAAATTTTATACCAAAATGCTCTTCATCATCTCACGAGTCCGTACATATAAATAACGCTAAAATCGGAGTTTGTTTGACCCCTCAAATCATCCCTAGAAGATCTCATAATGTAAAGCCCTAACCCCACCTTTTTCTACTGATTTTCATGAATTAAAAACTGAGATTATGTTCCTTAATCACCTATAATCAAGTTATAAGGTCCAAAATACTTACCTCTATGAAGAACACTGATTTTCCCTCTACAAAATCGCCTCAAAGCTCTCTTTCCGTACAAAAATGGTGTAAAAGTAGGTTATGGTCGCGGAAGGGTTTAATTATATTCTGTCCAGGGTTTTCTGCACCTACGACCCATTACTCACACCTGCGGAGCCTTGTACGCTCCTGCGGGCCCGCACCTGCGGTCAAACTTCCGCAGGTGCGGTTATACCAACACCAGCAACTGTATTGCTGCAATTTCCAAGTCCAAACCTCCGTTAATCGTCCGAAATCAATCCTGAGCCCCTCGTGACCCCAACCAAACATACTAAAACGTCACATATGATCATTCCAACTTATTTAAACCCTCGGAACACCAAAACTAACATAAAAGCACCAAAATCACATCGGATTCAAGCCTAAGAACTTTCAAATTTCTAAAATCCACCAACGACGCCAAAACTATCCGAAACAACTCCGATTTACCTGAAATTTTACAAACATATCCAAAATGACATTACGAACCTGTTCCAGCTATCGGAATTCCATTCCGACCCCGATAGCCTATTTTCCACTGCCGACTGGAAATCGCCAAAAACTAACTTTCGCCAATTCAAGCCTAATTCTACACCGGACATCACAAAATTATTCTGATTACACTCCTAAGTGTCAAATCACCTAACGAAGCTATCCAACATTAAGGCTATTTTTAAAGACTAAGTGACTAAACTCTCACTACGACCATTCCGATTTCAAGACTACCAACTCTAACACATCAATAATAATATAACCAACCTATGACAATTCAATAACAGTAATTATAATGCAGGTTCTACGTAACGACAGACCGGGTCGTTACACACTCCCATCTTGGGGAAGTTATGAAGTATTATTTATGTAGCGACTCGACCGGTCGTTTTGAGCTCTAGCACGTTGTTTGGAAGTTTGATGGCATGAGAAGCTTCATTCAAGGTATTATGACTCGTAGGCTTGGTCGGAGTTGAATTTCGGGATGTTCGGGGTCAATTTGGAAAGAAAATTCTCATTTCGGAAGCTTTAAGTTGGAAGAATTGACTAAGATTGAATTTTTGAATAAATGACCTCAGAATCAGGATTTGAAGGTTCTAGCATGTCCGTATGATAATTTCAGACTTGGGCGTATGTTCGTATCAAGATTCGGATGACCCGGGAGCGTTTCGACGCATATTGTGGAAGTCAGCATTTTTGAAGAAATTTCATAAGTCTGGGTTGGAGTGCATTTAAGTGATATTGATGTCCGTTTGGGATTCCGAGTCTGGGAGTAGCTCCATATGGTGATTCTGGTGTTAGGAGCGCGATCAGAAGTAAATTCGGAGGTCCGTAGGTCATTTTGGAGCCATTTGGCTAAAGTTAGAAATTTAAGGGTTTTAAGAAGTTGGACCGAAAATGGAAATTTTGCTATCAAGGTCAGATTTCGATTTTGGAAGTTGGAGTAGGTCTGTAATGTCGAATATGACTTGTGTGCAAACTTTGAGGTCAATCTGACATGATTTGATAGGTTTCTGCGTGGAATGTAGAAGTTGGAATTTTAAAGTTCATTAATCTTGAATTGGAGTGCGATTCATTTTTTCGGCGTTGTTTGATGTGATTTGAGGCCTCGAGCAGGTCCGTGGGATGTTATGGGAGTGGGTCGTGTGATTGGACGGGGTGTCGTGGGCCTTGGGTGTGTTTCCGGATGGTTTCGGATCATTTCAGGCTGTTTTGAAATGGTTGATGCCGTTGTCTGGCGTTGTTCTTCGCGTTCGCGGGGATCCCCTTGCCTTCGCGAAGAAGGATTTGGCTTCAGGGACTTTGTTCTTCGTGTTTGCGGAGGGTGCCTTGCGTTCGCGAAGAAGAAAAATCTCTGTTGCGCAGGTTTGACTTTGGAGGCTCATATCTCACAATCTATAAGGAATTTTGAGATGATGTAAAAATGAAAGTTGTAGCCCTTTGTGTATAATTTCTATAAAAGTAAACCATTTAGCATTTAGATTTTTTTACAAAGAGGTAATTCTGGTACACTATAGGGTGTTCGGGAAGATGAAGAAGAAATTTGTGTTGCATAGGGATGACTTTGGCAGTTTATATATCGAAATCTATAAGGAATTGAGAGATGCGAAAAACATGAAAGTTGTAGATCTTGGAGTCTAGTTTCCATAACAGTAAACCATTTGTCATTTGGAGGTTTGTGCAAAGAGTTATGACAATTATACTAGAGGCTATCTGAGAAGAGTTTGAAATTGTCTTTCGAGATATTTTGTTCTTCGCGAACGCGAGGTAGGCCCGCGAACGCGAACGCAAAGAAGACTTGTATGGCAGTGTTCAAGTTTGCAAAAAATGGGTTAGGCTCATTTCATCTCATTTCCTACATGGGAGACGACCTAGGGGCCATTTTATCTTCATCATCTATGTCAAGGTAAGTGATTCTCACCTATTTCAAGTTAAATACTTGGATTATATATATATATTTTAACATGGAAATTCATGGAAAATTAGTGAAAACTTGGGGTTTTGATAGAAATACTAGAAATTAGTATTTTTGAATTTTGACCATGAAAAAGGACATGGGATTTGGAATAAATTATATATTTGAGTTCTCGAGGTTATGGGTAATGTTTATCTTCAAAAAATTTCGAAATACAGACACGCGGGTCCGAGGGTGATTTTTATCGACTTTTCGATCGGGGTTAGAAATTTTTATAAATTGGATATTTGAGCATATATTAATGGACTTGCGTAATTATTGGCTAGTTTTGGGGCGTTGTGCATAATCTTTGAGTCATCGAAAGGGCTTGGAAGCTGGTTATGAATCTTCGGAGCGAGGCAAGTCTCCTTTCTAACCTTGTAAAAGGGAATTGTCCCCATAGGTAAAATAATTAAATATGTGCTACCATTTGTGGGCGCTACGTACCCATGAGGTGGCGGGAGTCTGTGCTAGCTACTATTATGCTTATGTCCGGGTAGTCTAGGATCCAATACTATCTTCGTGTCCATTAAAAGAGAAATAATAATTTTTCTTGGGTAATTGTTTTTCCGATGTAGTCGGGGTGGACTGTTTGAATGTGTATGCTTATGTGTGACCGCTTCGCAATTTATATTCTGCGAGCGGGGTGATTTCTTCCACTACTCTCATCGGAGCGGTCCGTACGCCACAACAATTTAATAAATGCATCTATGGTTCGCGTCGTTCGACCCTTCGGCAATGCACAATTTATATTGATGTTGGTTTGGGCCGTTTGACCCTCGGCATTTCCTGCGCATGATACTTGTTGGATACCATCTATGATTTGAACTATTTAATTGCTTAAGATATAAGTTGTTAACTGAGACGACGAAGATTGGGATTTATAATTTATGGAAGAAATTGTCTTTTCCTGATGTTATATGTTGTTTAATGATAACATCCATGTTTGACATCACACTTGATTATATTAATTTGACCTCTAGTAAGTGTCAAAGTCGACCTCCCGTCACTACCTCTTCGAGGTTAGGCGGGAAACTTACTGTGTACACGTTATTTTCGTACTCATACTACACTTGCTGTGCATTTTGTTGCACAGGTACATGTATATCTAGTGGCCCCTCTTGGCGTCGTGGCATGGTTGATATGGGGACCTAGGCGACCTCCACCATCTCGAGACGACCCGCAGCTAGTAGAGTCTCCTTCAGAGTATTGAGTTGTACTTTCTTTACTGTCCCATTGTATTCTGGACGGTCATTGTATTTTATTTGTTTTTTATTAGAAATTTCTCATGCACTTGTGACACCGGGTTCTTGGATGATTTTTGGATTTATTTGTTAATTGAATTGTTAAAACCTTTTATTTACTCAGTAAATTTTATTGATCGTTATAAAATGAAATGAAAAGTAATGATTTCAAAAATACAAAAATAGGAATTTGAATTAACTACATAGTGTTGGCTTGCCTGACAGTGGTATCCAGCGCCATCACGACCTTAATGGATTTTGGGTCGTGACAATGTGGTATCTGAGCACTAGGTTCCCTTAGGTCTCACGAGTCATGAGAAAGTCTAGTAGAGTCTTGTGGATCGGTACGGAGACGTCTGTATTTATCTTCGAGAGGCTACATGGCTATTAGGAGTACTTCCCTTCTTGATTCCTCATCGTGCGGTTTGATTCCTTTGAGGCTTATGCCTACGTTTTTCCTACTCAATCTTACGCGTCGCGAAACGCTTGCTATAAATCGCGAATTGAGGAATTGTAATGGTACTTCAGATATGGTGCGTGATGTTTTTCCATGCATAGTTGGTTTGGGTTATTGTCGTTGCTTTGCGGAAGGATATTATGTGGTTTCAGCTCACTAGTTGTATTTCTGAGACCTTGGAGGCTATGCTCAGGTTGTTATGATGCTCACGAATGGTTATCTTGCAGTAATGAGGTGATGGTAAGAGGCATGCCCACATGTCAGGGCCGAGAGTGACTTGATGGGAGTTCTACTCAGAACATGATTCCGAGATTTCAGTAATTTATTTCCGGTGGAGGAAAGGAAATTAGACTATAGATGTTCAAGTTTGGGTGAATAGAGTAATAAGACTTTTCATTTTCAAGTGAGTGAAATCTTCATTTGTGATGTGGTATTGTCGTCCTTGATCGAATAGAATATGTTAAGTTCGTCGGTGTTATGATCTTCTACAATTCACCTTTGGGGCGGGAGATAGTGAGATAGTATTGAAGAAGTGACTGTCAAAGATCGCGGTGTGCAGTGGTTCAGGATTGAATAGGTATTTCTAATGTTGATGGCTCGAGAAGGGGATCCTCGGAAGGGGTTGAAGTTAGTAGCAATCTATCGGGTCAAGTTCTACAAAGATAGATATTGGCCTAAGGCAATGACCAGGCAACAAGGGATGAGGAAGGACACGTGGGAAGTGTCAGGCAGTGGTTAAATTTCTAGAAGGCCAGGTGTAAGAAGCAAAGTCGAGTAGTTACTTAAAGGAGTGAGTTTGACCAAAGTGGGAGAGTGGCAGCATAGCATATGAGTTCCGTGGTAACATAGTTGCACATCTTGAGGAGAAGTTTGGAGTGATTTGAGAATTTTAGTGGAGGGTGATTGGGTCCACCGGCTTAAATTGAAATATTGGCTATTTCGGTGGAAGATTAGGTACAATAGAGGGGAGTTGTTGGTATGAAGGAAGATGCAATGTGACTTCGGATCGGAAGGTGTTGTCGCATATTTAGTTGATGTCCATAAACAGTAAACGAACTAGTATAGTTGGTGAATAAGAACGGGCTTAGGATGGGGTATTGATGTTGTAGTGATTGTTCCCCGTGCAGCGACATTGGAGGATGTCGGCATGTAATTTCCACATGTGGGTTATCTCCTGTGAGCAGGTTAGCGGTCGTGTGGTTGGAAAGGTTTTTGCGAGGGATTCTATTGACTATTCGGTATAAGGCCGAATATATGAATGTTGCTAGAGATGCAAAGTGTTCTTGAAATGCGAACGGAAGGATCTCAAGGAATTTGGCGAGTTGGTTATGCAGGATCAGGTCAATCTTGGTGGGTTCCAGAGTTGTGTAATAGTAGCTTCAATCTAAGTGGGAGAGGGTCCCACCGCCGATGATTTGGTTTGCATGGTTATCTACTGGTGAAAATTCTAGTTGTCAGCATAATGATGGGGTAGTGTAGCCAACGGAAGAGGGATTAAGTTGTAATTTAAGAAAAGGAATTGTTAGGGAGTGCTATAATTGGACTTGTTTACTTGTGATAAGGCTTTGGGAAGATTCAGGGCTTATGCTTTGTACAGAGATGATTTGCAAGGGAAGTTGGTCAATCGGGTGCTTTATTAAGATGGGTGTACAGGTGTCAGCGGAGCCGTAGAGTTGATTATCTTCGGGACTAGGCCAAAGTGGATGACTCTCAACAATGGTTCTAATGAACTCAAAGGTTAAGAATGCGGTGTTTAAGGGTTTCAATCCCACAATATGGCTAAGAATCGAGCTCTTGCAGCATATTGTGATAGGAGGCTCGGAATGTTCCAGGATGTTTTCGGCTTGCAGTGTAGTATTGGAGGAATGAGAGGAATAAACTATGGATTTTTAGAAAGGATTATCAGGATAGGTATGCCAGTCAAAGATGTGAATATGCGTACAAGGAGGGCATGAAACGGTTCATGGGTCTGGAAACGAAGTGGTCTCGTGGAATGGAGTCACTCAAGGTGAGTGCGAATTGAGTTTCTATGTGTTGATTGGGGTTATCATTATTCCTGCGGTGAGTGCGAATTGAATTGAGGTACGAGATGGGTCGTGTTATACGAGCTTATGGAAAGTTTAATTGAATCTCACTTCGGTATCCTGGCGGTGTTAGCGTATGGGAATTACGAGTTATTGTTCATCTTGATCTGTGGCTTGAGCCATGTGGGGGAGTCTGGCATTGATAAGTCAATTGCGCGGCTGAGTGTCATATCAGTTTCAGTTTGAGGTATACGAGTGAATCAGTTATGTCCTGCAGAGGTGGAGTTTTAGGATTTGCATGTTTTATGATTATGAGAATTCACTCGTGTGTTGTGATGGTTCTCTTGAATTGAGTTAAGTAAAAGGTCTTTATATGATGAAGTGTTTACCCTATTAGTGGTTCAGGAGTTATGATGAGATTCATGTGCGAATGCATATTGGCATGTTAGGTGTAGTGAACATTATGAAATTTGGAAGTGAGGATCAAGGTTGCGGTTTAGTGTTGACAAGAATGTCACTAACTCAAATGAGCAGGAAAGGGATTTTAATGTTTAGTGTAAGCTGGTAATGTCTTCGACGTCTCCTGAGAGCGGTGTTTTGTGAAAGAGGCTTTGCAATACTGGTTATGTGTGCTTGAATTGCTCTATAGCGTTTGTGTGGCTGGTGGTATGGAGGTGCAAACTTGTTACCTAAAGCATAATGTCGTGGAAGCGTATTCCACAAGAAGATTGTATGAGTGTGTCTTGTAGTCACTTAATTGATTGAAGGTTTGAACCAAGTATGAAGGATGTGGTAAGATGGCTTATATGAGAGTTTATGCATGGAGGGCGCTCGGTTCATTTGGTTGTGGATTGTGGGAGTTTGTCCCGGCTATGACGGTTGTTCTTGTGTGTTATGAGAAAAGTGGTGTATTATGAACCCAGGTAAAGCTATTAGCCTAGTTCGGTGCGAGTAGGGTCGACTCGAGGTTTTTGGACGGATTTAAATATGATTATGGGCTCCATTTGAGTCAGGTGTGTTCAATTAGGTATAGCGCTTCTCATGGAGAGGTATTAGAACATCATATGTTGTTCCATCTTCGTTCATTTCATGTAATATTATGTTGTGTCGTGTGAGTTGTGAAGAGTCTTGATAATTTCTTATGTGTTGCGTTTCCGCATAGTGAAGGTGTTATGTGAGCAGGATAGCCCTTGAGATTCAGAGTATATATATCGCACCTCAGTTGTGCTTGAGTTTTGTAGCGTATGTCTTTATCAGTCTCCCCAGGATGGTATTATGCACTTAGCGTGCTTGTGGCCGATATTCGATATTTTGTGGTAATGAGCGATTTAGCTCGGTAAGTATCTCCTTATGTGGGTTTTATGTTTGGATCGGGTGGCATGCCTCCACGAGCATGTTATTTAGATCGGGTTGCACGCCTCAAAAGTGTGATGTTGAGTACGGTCCCCTATATCTATTTTCTAGAGTTTTTATTTCCCATTTTCTGAGGGAGTTTTGTAGCATCTTTCCGATTGTCTAATTAACTGCGTGAGTTGAGTAGTCCCTTTCATAGTTCATTTTCCTTATGTATCATGTTCAAGTTGTGGCCTATTGGCACGTTGTGGCATCATATGAGAATTTTTGGTCATGTTTGGGGTGACTTGTTGCCTGAGCGGCTCATACTGGGTGAGAAGAGATTATTGGATCAGGGATCAATGCGATAAGATTATGTGAAGTACATTAAAGGACAAGTACCATTATTTGGTTCATAATGAGGTGATGATTCCAGTCAAGGGGAGAGATTCAATGATTTGTTAACTCTACAATTGGTTATGAATTTCTACACATCTCCTCCGTTGTGGTAGTATCGTAAGTGTTATAGCAAGACCTATATATATGTCATGAGGTGCATTGGGAGCACCAGATTCGTGGAATTTTGGCTATTATGATCAGGGAATGTCATTATGATTAGATGATATATTATGCGGTGTACCGCTAATTCAGCAAAGGCAATCCATCATGTTCTAGTACCTCATGTAGTGATTAATTCGGTGTTCATATGTTGGAAACAGGCCTGGCAGAGGATTTCGGGTGTTGGAACTGGGTTCTGAGCTTATTGTATGGATAAAAGAGGATATCTGCAGATTTGATCTAGCTAATGCGCTCAGTTGAGTGGTGGCAGTACATGTAGGTGAATGAAGTGTTAAACAATGATTTCAGATAACTCCAGAGCAGTTCATAGCACGTTCGAGGACGAACTTTAAGTGGGAGAGAATGTAACGACCCGAACGTCCATTTTGAGCTCTAGCGCGTTGTTTGGAGGTTTGTGGCCATGAGAAGCCTCATTCCAGGTATTATGACTCGTAGGCGTGGTCGGAGTTGAATTTCGGAAAGTTCGGGGTCAATTTGGAAAGGAAATTCTCATTTTGGAAGCCTTAAGTTGGAAGAATTGACTAAGATTGGATTTTTGAGTAAACGACCCCAGAATCAGTATTTGAAAATTCCAGCATGTTCGTATTATGATTTCGGACTTGGGCGTATGTTCGGATCCGGCTTCGGATGACCCGGGAGCGTTTCAGCGCATATTGTGGAAGTCAACATTTTAGAAGAAATTTCATAAGTCTGGGTTGAAGTGAATTTCAGTGATATTGATGTCCGTTTGGGATTCTGAGTCAGGGAGTAGCTCCGTATTGTGATTCTGGTGTTGGGAGCGCGAACAAAAGTAAATTTCGGAGGTCCGTGGGTCATTTTGGAGTCATTTGGCTAAAGTTAGAAATTTGAAGGTTTTAAGAAGTTGGACCGGAAATGGAAATTTTGATATCGGGGTTAGATTTCAATTCCGGAAGTTGGAGTAGGTCCGTAATGTCGAATATGACTTGTGTGCAAAATTTGAGGTCAATCGGACGTGATTTGATAGGTTTCGGCATCGAATGTAGAAGTTGGAAATTTTAAATTTCATTAAGCTTGAATTGGAGTGCGATTCATTGTTTCGGCATTGTTTGATGTTATTTGAGGCCTCTAGTAGGTCCGTGGTATGTTATGGGACTGGGTCGTGTGATTGGACGGGTTCGTGTGATTGGACGGGGTCCCGGGGGCCTTAGGTGTGTTTCCGGGTGGTTTCGGATCACTTCAGGCTGTTTTGAAATGGTTGATGCTGGTGTCTGGTGTTGTTCTTCGCGTTCTCGGGGATCTTCTCGCATTCGCGAAGAAGGATTTGGCTTTAGGGACTTTGTTCTTCGCGTTTGCAAAGGGTGCCTCGCGTTCGCGAAGAAGAAAAATCTTTATTGCGCAGGTCTGACTTCGGAGGCTCATATCTCAGAATCTATAAGGAATTTTGAGATGATGTAAAAATGAAAGTTGTATCCCTTTGTGTCTAGTTTCTATAAAAGTAAACCATTTAGCATTTAGATTTGTGTACAAAGAGATAAGGCTGGTGTGTATAGGGTGTTCGGGAAGATGAAGAAGAAATTTGTGTTGCACAGGGATGACTTTGGCCACTTATATATCGACATCTATAAGGAATTGAGAGATGAAAAAAACATGAAAGTTGTAGATCTTGGAGTCTTGTTTTCACAACATTAAACCATTTGTCATTTGGAGTTTTGTGCAAAAGGTTATGACCATTCTACTAGAGATTGTCAGAGAAGAGTTTGGAATTGCCTTTCGAGTTTTTTGTTCTTCGCGAACGCGAAAAAGACTTGCCTGGCTGTGTTTAAATTTGCAAAAATGGGGTTAGTCTCATTTAATCTCATTTCTTATATGGGAGACGACCTAGGGGTGATTTTGGAGCTTCATCTTCATCATCTATGTCAAGGTAAGTGATTCTTACCTATTTCAAGTTAAATATTTTGATTATATACTTATTTTAACATGGAAATTCATGGAAAATTAGTGCAAACTTGGGTTTTTGGTAGAAAAACTAGAAATTAGTATTTTTGGATTTTGACCATGAAATAGGACATGAGATTTGGAATAAATTATATATTTGAGTTCGACGGGTTATGGGTAATGTTTATCTTCGAAAGTTTTGAAATCCTTGCACGCGGGCCTAAGGGTGATTTTTATCGACTTTTCGATTGGGGTTAGGAATTATTATAAACTGGATTCTAATGGATATTTGAGCATATATTAATGGATTTGCGTAATTATTGGGTAGTTTTGGGGCCTTGTGCATTCATTTAAGTCATCGGAAGGGCTTGGAAGCCGGTTATGAATCTTCGGAGCGAGGCAAGTCTCCTTTCTAACCTTGTAAAAGGGAATAGTCCCCATAGGTAAAATAATTAAATATGTGCTACCATTTGTGGGGACTACGTACGCACGAGGTGGCGGGAGTCCGTGCGTAGCTACTATTATGCTTATGTCCGGTTCGTCTATGACCCAAAAGCACGTTTTATTTGTCGTACTTGTAACCTTATTGATAAAATTAAAATTGATTAAACCTTATCAAACTTAAAAAATGAATTTCTAGAAAAGATTTAATTACAATCTTCGTGGCTATTAAAAGAAAATTTTTAATTTTTCTTGGGTAATTATTTTCCCGATGTAATCGGGGTGGACTGTTTGAATGCGTATGCTTATGTGTGACCGCTTCGCAATTTATATTCCGCGAGCACGGTGATTTCTTCCACTACTCTCATCGGAGCGGGCCGTACGCCACGACAAGTTAATAGATGCATCTATGGTTCGCGTCGTTCGACCCTTCGGTAGTGCACATTTTATAATTATGTTGGTTCGGGCCGTTCGAACCTCGGTATTTCCTGCGCATGATACTTGTTGAATACCATCTATGATTTGAACTGTTTAATTTCTTAAGATATAAGTTGTTAACTGAGACGACGGAAATTGGAATTTATAATTTATGGAAAAAATTGTGTTTTCCTTCTGTTATATGTTGTTTAATGATAACATCCATGTTTGACATCACACTTGATTATATTAATTTGACCTCTAGTAAGTGTCAAAGTCGACCTCTCGTCACTACCTCTTCGAGATTAGGCGGGATACTTACTGGGTATACGTTGTTTTCGTACTCATACTACACTTGTTGTGCATTTTGTTGCACCGATGCATGTATATCTAGTGGCATCGTGGCATGGTTGATATGGGGACCTAGGCGAGCTGCACCATCTCGAGACAACCCACAGCCAGTAGAGTCTCCTTCAGAGTATTGAGTAGTACTTTCTTTACTGTCCCATTGTATTCTGGACGTTCATTGTATTTCATTTGTTTTTTTATTAGAAATAGCTCATGCACATGTGAAACCGGGTTCTGGGATAATTTTGGGATGTATTTGTTAATTGAATTGTTAAAACCTCGTATTTACTCAGTAAGTTTTATTGATCACTATAAAACGAAATGAAAAGTAACGATTTCAAAAATACTAAAATAGGAATTTTAATTAACTACTTAGTGTTGGATTGTCTGACAGTGGTGTACGGCGCCATCACGACCTTAATGAATTTTGGGTCATGACAATTTATGTTGCACGGGGTGATCCTATAGGATAAATAATTTAGGACCCCCCACCCCCATCCCTATTAATTAGTTTTCTTAACTTTCCTAGACTAATTTGCTTAACTTAAGTTCGGCCGGAATCATCATTGTGGACCTCGAGGGGTGCCTAACACCTTCCCCTCAAGGTAATTTGAGCCCTTACCCGATCTCTAGTGATGTAAACCGGTATAATATGAGTTATCTGCTCTAAGTTCCCTAACGCACTTTTATCCGTTAGGTGGAAACTCTAAACCAATTCCTTTTCCCCTATCCTCTTGAAAGGAGTTGTCCCGAAATGACGAAACTCGATTTCGCGAGAAAAAGGGGGCGCGACAGCATTAGTCAAGTCAAATAACATCACTAAGAACGTAGTTGTCATACTGGGTTTGAAAGCTATCTTAGGGACATCTGATGCCGTAATCTAAAATTTATAGTATCCAGAACTAAAATAAAGCTTCGAGAACACCTTGACACCCTGAAGCTGGTCAAATAAGTTACCCTCAACAACATATACTAGTTCTTGATAGTGACTTTGTTCAGCTACCTATAGTCAATACACATCCTCATAGAGCCAACTTTCTTCTTCACAAACAACACTGGTGCACCCTTGGGCGAGACCTTAGGTCTAATGAATCCCTTATCAAGTAAATCCTGCAACTTCTCTTTAACTCTTTCAACTCAACTGGTGTCATACGGTATGGTGGAATAGAAATGGGTTGAGTGTCCAAAACTAAGTCAATGCAGAAGTCATATCTCTGTCGGGTGGCATGCTAGGAAAGTTTGTAGGAAACACTTCTGGAAACTTATGCACAACCGGAACCGAATCTATGGAAGGAACCTCCGCACAAAAATCACGGATAAAAGACAAATATGCTATATACCCATTCTTGATCATACGTCGAGCCTTCTCATATGAAATGACCTTGATAGTGGACTGGACAGGAGTCCATCTCCACTCCAATCAAAGCAACCTAGGCATGGCTAATGTCACAATCTTGGCGTGATAATCCAAGATAGCTTGATATGGAGACAACCAATCCGTGTTTAAGATCACGTCAAAGTCTACCATACTAAGTAACAGAAAGTCTACCCTAGTCTCATAAAGCCCGACAGAGACCATACACAAGTAATAAATATGGCCTACCACAATAAAATCCCAAACATGCATAGACATATAAACAAGAGCACTCAAAGAATCACGAGAAATATCTAAATATGAAGAAAAATTTGATGACACATATGAAATGTAAAGCCCTAATCAAATAAAACTAATGCAACTTTATGGAAAATCGTAACAAAATATGTGACGACCCATCAGACGGAATTGCCTTGGGTCTTGCTGGGAAAGCATAGAAATGAGGATGAGCCGCACCAATCTTACCTCTGCCTCTCGAAAAACTTCTAACTAGTTGGCCTCCACCTCTAATGGCTTGACCACCGTCGCGAGCTTCGTGACGCCCGTATCTAGCTGACTCAGCAGGTGGTGGAGCAACCGGTGCTAGAATCATGGCATGAGTACCATGCTGTGGTCTGCTTCTGCTTAATCTAGGGTACTACCTCCTGATATGACATGCATCGCCGTACTCAAAGCAACCCTGCATGTGGCGTAAGTGTTAAATCTGAGACCATCCTCGATGAACCAAATGACCACTGTAGTAACTCTATAGTAGATATGCACTAATGGGAGCTGAAGGTGTGCTAAATATTGGATGCTCAGGATGCGACCCAAAGAACCATAACTTCCTGAAGCACCATGTGCTACCTGAAGTGATGACTGAATCGGCCTGGGAGGATGGCCTCTACCAAATTAACCCCTACCCCCAGATAAGGCACTACCAAAACCACCAAAATGGCGAGGTCACTTTTCACATTCTACCTCTTTGCCCCAACACGAATCCTCACAATCCGTCTAGCAATATCTACAACCCGAGTAAAAGAAATATCATCTTCAGTCTCTCTACCCATCTACGACCTGATAACATAAGTAAGACCATATATAAATCTCCTCACCATGTCCCTCTCAATACGGATCAAGACAAATGCATGGCGAGATAGGTCCACAAATTTGGTCTTGTACTAGGTGATAGTCATGCTACCCTAGTGTAGACACTCAAAATGGTTGCGATAGTCCTCTCTCAAGATATAAGAGATGAACTTATCCAAGTATAGCTGTGAGAATTGATCCCAAGTGAGTGGAGGTGAACCCGCTGGTCTGCTTCAAGCATAGTCTTGCCACCACCTCTTGGCGAAATCGTGCATTTGCAACATTAGAAAGTCGACTCCATTGGTCTCCGCAATACCCATGTTGAGCAACATCTCATAGAAAAGGTCTAAGAAAACCAATAGGTCCTCAAAAGTTGTACCACCAAAATGAATAGGGAAGAGCTTGGTGAAATTATCCAACCTCTCCAGCCGCTCGGACGACATAGAGGGTCCCTCATTGGGCTATGTGGCAATGACAAGCAGAACTGCTCCAACTTCTGGAAATGCCAAAGTCTGATATCTGTGAACCATTTACTATGGTGTGTGAGTATCGCGAGTCTGGGCCCCTCCCCCAACTTGAGACATGGATGGTTCTATAGGAAATGAACAGGCCTGGGCCACACTCTCCGTGAAACCAAAAATACAGACTAGAGCTTCCTAAAGTACTGAAGTGGCAATGATGCCCTATAGGACCTGAGATGGTTCAACTGAACTTCATCCTACTCAATCTAAGGCTCTACAATCAGTGGCGCAGTTGGGACTCTAGGCTAAGCTATGCCTCTATCTCTACCTCGGCGTTGACCTCTATCCCTGGTAGTGGCTGCAACCTGGGGCTCCGGCTCCTACTCGGCTATGGATTCTGTGTGTGTCCACACCATCTGTTAGAGAATAAGAATCGTACGATTCAACCTTTAGCGATAGAATAAAGTCGCACGATAGAGAAAGAATGAACTAACATTTTCTAAAGCCTTATAGCCTCGAAAAGATAAGTACAGACGTCTTAGTACCGGTGCTCTAGACACTACTAAACTTTCTCATGAAACGTGAGACCTAGGAAATTTAGTTCTCTGATACCAACTTGTCACGACCCAGAATCTCAAACAAGGGGTTGTGATGGCGCCTAACATCCACTTGCTAGGCAAGCTGACATCAACCATAGAATTAACCAATTGTAACAATTTAAAAGCAGAACATAAATAATTAAAAACTGAAATAATCTAAAATATACGTGATAACTACATAAGTAACACAGCTTATACTAATACCAGATATTCGGAGTCATGAGTACATGAGCAACTAGAATACTACAAATATGGTCTGAATGAAATACATCTATTTGGGGCAGAATAAGCACTAAAGACATAACAGAAAGCGACTTGATGGAATGCGAATGTGGAGTAGCACTACCTCAAGTCTCATGGGCAAGTCGGATCCAAGCAAACTTCTCTACACACTACTAGGACCAACACCAGGATCTGCACAAGAAGTGCAGAAGTACAGTATGAGCACAAGCGACCCCATGCACACTGTAAGTGTCGAGCCTAACCTCAACGAAGTGGTGACTAGTATTTTAAAAGGTGTGGGCGTAAGGCGGGGTTCTTTATATATGCCTCAGCGAGGTTTGCCCCATGGTTATTTTATTATTAATACTTCATAAAATAATATAATTACAATATATATGGAAAATAGATAAAATTGCATAAAAACTAAAGAAAACTATGAATAAGTGATATATATATATATATATATATATATATATATATATATATGTGTGTGTGTGTGTGTGTGTGTGGGTGTGTGTGTGTGTGTGCGCGTGCGTGCGCTTCATCCCCACAAAAACAAGTCAAAGCAATATGTCATACGCTGCTTAACTTTGAACTTGTTGCTATGGAGTAGAATGAGTTTTCTTTGTATTTGCAAACTAATAATAATAATAATAATAATAATAATAATAATTGATTGTTTGTTGCTTCTGGGAGATAGTAGCAGACTAATGGACAAGATAAATAATAGGAAAAGACCATAAATTAGGGATTTTAACAGTAAATAAAGGTCTTGACTTTTAAATTTAATGTTGTAGTTCCTTTATAAAACTTTTGACTAATTACTTCAATAAACTCTTGAATAAAGAGGGGGTTAGGAGAATTGTGCATGGATTGTGATTTTAGGTATTGTAGACGCATATGAGTTGGGGGGTGAATGGGCTATGCGCAATAGGGGTAGAGCGACCGGGCCAGACGAGATTCCTATGGAATTTTGGAAGAGTGTGGGTAAGGCGGGCTTGGAATGGCTCTCTAGGTTGTTTAACGTCATTTTAGGACAAAAACGATGCCTGAAGAGTGGAGGCGGAGTACGATGATTCCGTTGAACAAGAACAAGGGGGATATCCAAAACTGCAATAATTATAGGGGTATCAAGTTGTTAATCCATATGATGATAGTTTGGGATAGGGTTATTAAAGGGAGGATGAGGATGAGTGTGTTCATTTTCGAGAACCAATTTGGATTCATGCTGGGGCGGTCGACTACTGAAGTCATACACATTGTGAGGAGATTGGTGGAGCAGTATAGGGAAAAGAAGAAGGATTTGCATATAATATTCATTGACCTAGAGAAAGCTTATGACAAAGTCCCAAGATAGGTTCTATGGAGATGTTTGGAGGCTAAGAGAGTGCATGTAGTATATATTAGAGTGACCCAGGACATGTAAGATGGAGCTAAGACATGTGTTAGGTCAACAGGAGGAGACTCTGAGTACTTCCCGGTTGAGATGGGGTTGCATCAGAGATCAACACTTAACCCATTTTTTATTTCCTTGGCAATGCACGCATTGACATGACACATTCAAAGGGAGGTGCCTTGGTGAATTTTATTTGCAGATAATCATGATTGATGAGACACGAGGTGGTGTTAATGATAGGCTGGACGTCTAAAGGCATACCCTTGAGTCTAAGGGTTTCAAGTTGAGCAGGACCAAGACAGAATACTTAGAGTTGAGGTTCAGTGGTGTTACCCAGGAAATGAGCGGGGATGTGAGGCTTGATATGCAAGTCATCCCCAGGAGAGAGAGTTTCAATTATCTAGGGTCTATAATTTAAAATGATAGGGAGATTTATGAGGATGTAACACATCGTATCAGAGCAAGGTGGATGAAGTGGAGGCTCGCTTCTGGTGTCTTGTGCAATAAGAATGTGTCGTTGAGACTTAAGGGTAAGTTCTACAAGGTAGAGGTTAGACCGACTATGTTGTATGGAGCAGAGTGTTGGCCCGTCAAGAGCTCCCATGTCCATCAAATGAAAGTACTTGAAATTAGAATGCTGAGATGGATGTGTGGGCATACTAGGTTAGATAGAATTATGAATGAAGTTATTCGGGACAAGGTGAGAGTGTCCCCTGTGGAGGAAAATATGTGAGAGGTGAGGCTGAGATGGCTCAACCATGTTAAGAAGAGAAGCACAAATTTCCTAGTCAGGAGGTGTGAGAGGTTGGTCTTGGGGGTAAGAGGGAAGGTAGAGGTAGGCCAAAGAAGTCTTAGGAGAGTTGATCAGGCGGGACATGGCACAGCTTGAGCTAACTAAGGACTTCGTCCTGGATAGGAGGGTGTGGAGATTGAGGATTAGGGTAGAAGGGTAGTAGGTAGTCGTGTATTCCCGTTTGCCTTCATTTGTTCGAAGGTTTTAGTGTTAATATCTTACCCCTTTTATCATGAGTTTGCTATTATCGCATATTTTTCTCTGTTATAACTTAATATCAGTACTTCCTTTGTTTTCTATCAATACTCCTTTCATAGTCGCTATTGCTTTATACCCTCAAATTTAGTTCTCTAAATATATTTTCTTGCTATTACTTGCTATTGGTACTTCGTTCATATTTTTTATTGCTATATTCAGTTTAGTTTCTAAATATACTGTCTTTCTATGACTTGCTATTAGCGTTTCTTCCATCCTCTTTAGCCTAGGGCCTATCAAAAATAGTCTCTCTACCCTTCTAAGGTAGGGGTAAGGCTGCATATATCGTACCCTACCTAAACACTACTTGTGGGATTGCATTGGGTTGTTGTTGTTGTTGTTGAGTAATTACAAGCTGACTTTTGAGAATTTTGGTATTATATTAAGGACTTATTTAGCAAATTTTATTTTAATTTGAAAAAGTTTCTTGGGCTTACGCCTCACTACAAAAACTTGCCTCAACGCCCGACGTATGTCCCGAATAGCTGGGCGTAGCCACTTAAGACTTTCGCCCTCCACCATCGCCTCGGGGTATTTTAAGAGCACCTCGACCCAGGGCTCGCCTCGAAAATTCCTTTTAAATCACTGGTAGTGACGAGACTATGACAGAGCGCTCACCATAAACATGTACGAATAATAATAAAGGAAAGACAAATATACAGATGAAACAGTAAACTCATATGAACGGGATCCGAAAGTCATCTAACATAGAGCCCCATATTAACATCACCTCATAACCTCATATTACAGTGCTAAGATAAAGCATCGCAGCTACAAATAATTACAACACAACATACATAATTGACTCAACACAACCAAATCCAGTAATCTTAGCACAAGGGAACTAAAGCATATAGAACATCAAGGAACTACCTGTACAATAGAGAATCACCAATATTCCATATTCACAAACCACGACAATTCGTTAATACCGAAATAGCTAAAGGACTACACAAACAGATATTATACAATGAAGTGAATAAAGTAATGTAAAGAATATAAAGGCTGGTAAAGACATGGGGCAATGAAGATATATAATTAATAAAGGTACAAAACATAGCAGGTATGCAGATATTGAGTGAGAGATGAATAAATCGAAAGAGGTAACAACCAAATGACGGAGAACAAATAAAATATGAATAACAAGTAAGGACATGTAGCAACCAAAGTATGTAATGAGATATAACATAAAATAAATGATGACATAACGGTAAATAGCCCGACCCGCATTCTTGAACCCATGAGAACGCGTAGATACTCGTCAACTCACATATACTTCGCAAAATTAGACACGATACTTACCTCTTTGTGCAACAAACTCAACAATCAACTACAACTTCGCCTTTCGAACGAACCACCGAACCAACCAAATCTAGTCAAATATCAATCAAACCATTCAAAATAAGCTTTAGAAACTACACACGAATGAAAAAGGTTCAATTTTGATTAGTTTTGAAAAAGTCAACCCGGGGCTCGCTTTATCGAAATCCGAAATTCGGACCAAACCTCGATTACCCATTTATCCCCGATCCAGGTTATGTGATATGTTCCAAAATCCAACCTCGATTTGAGGTCTAAATCTCAATTTTACAATATCCCAAAATTCTACCCAAAACCCCTACCTTCTACGATGAAATTCTTATATTTGATGTTAAAAATCCATGAAAAGTAATGGGAATTGAATGAAAAAATTATTAAAGTTTTTTACCAATGATTTTGGGAATAAATCTCTCAAAAAAGTCACCTCTCGAGTGTTTAGGTTTTAAAATAGAGTGAAGCCGATTTTTCCCTCTTTTACCTAGCTGCAGGCATCTCAATTGCGAACTCATTTTTGCAATCGCAGATGTGATATATAGGTCACAAGAGCGACTTGTCTCCCCAACCTGCATAAGCTGCATATGTGACAAAAACATCGCATTTTCAAGGTCCCAATCCATCGCAAATGCGGTCAAATGATCGCATTTGCGAATCTACCTAAGTCCATTGCTAGTCGCAAAAGTGACCAAGCCATCACAAAAGCAATCTTGAATGTACGCAATTGCAAAAAGCTATTCGCAAATGCAAAGACTTCCTTTCCCATCCCCTTGTCAAATGCAAGGTCAAATTTGTAAAATTAGAGTTTGCGTCTACAAACAAGTCCTCGCGAATGCATGACCTGCAATTCACACTAGCAACATAACCCACCAGCAATTCAAGTTCAATCTGTTATGCATCTGAAACTCATCCGAGCCCCTTGGGCTCATAATTGAACATGCACAAAAAGTGCAGTAATACTGTACAAACTTACTCTCTACCTCAATTCATCAATATATCATCAACTAAGAAGAAACAATCATCAAAACTCAAGAATTTCAACTTAAGCTCAATTTTCACAATTTTTCACATAAGGCGCCAAAATGCACTCGGGTTACCCTAATCCCAAACCAAACGTGAATACAAGTTCAAAAATTATTGAATTTGGTCAACTCAAGTCTCATGTTAGGCCAAAAATTATATTTTCTTCAAAATTGTAAGTAAAAGCTCTTTGAAAAATAGCACAGACTATGCACATAAATTGATAAATATCAAAGGAATCTATAAGAAGTCTCGGAACACGAAAATTAAGGCCAGTTATCAATACGAACTACCAGGTCATTATAATAAAACTTAAAACGATCGATTAGGTCGTTACATTTCAATTCTTCCATCTTTATGATTTGCCAATGGATGTCCATGGAATTTTCTATATAATACTCCGGCTCAATCTAACAAACTAACGGTTAATATCGATGTCCAAATCGAATTTAGGTTCTCTATTCTCTGAAAGTCACCTTAGTGTCACAACCTGAAATCCTAACTGTGGGTCTATGATGGCGTCTGACTTCTACTTGTTAGGCAAGCCAACATTAGCTAAATAATTAACCATTTTTAACAGTTTAAAAACAGAGCAGTAATAATGTTAATTGACGATTGGTAAAAAATGAAATACATATGATAAATCCATAAAAACTAACGTGTATAATAATCTCAGAAATCCAGTGTCAACCAGTACATGATCATCTAGGATACTACAAAGGTCCGAGATAAAATGCAACCGTCTGAAACTAGAATAACAGTAAAAACAAGATAGAATGAGACATTAGGAACTGCGAATGTCGAGCATATCTACCTTAAGTCTCATGTTGTAGTCGGATTTGAGTAGTCTTCTCTACGCGCTGATAGGACCAACACCGAGATATGCACAAAAAATGCAGAAGTGTAGTGTGAGTACAACCGACCCTATGTACTGTGTAACTGTCGATCCTATCCTTGAAGAAATATTTATGAGGCTATGATAGGACGCTCATTATAAACATGTAATAATAATAATAATAATAATAATAATAATAACAGAAAATAGAGATGTAGATAAAGCAGTAAACTCAAAAGTACGGGACCAGAAGGTTAACTAACAAAGGGCCCCAAAATAACATCATCTCTGTAACGACCCGGTATGTCGTTAGGTGAAACCTGCATTATAATTATTGTTATTGACTTGATATAGATGGTTATACTGTATTTGATGTATTTGAGTTGATAGGCTTGAAATCGAATGGTTATAGTGAGAGTTCAGTCAATTAGCTTTAAAAATAGCCTTAAAAAGGGAAAAAAGTCAACTAAGAGTTGACTTATTGGTAAACGACCTTGGAATGCGAATTTTATGGCTCGGATAGCTTCGATAGGTGATTTGGGATTTAGGAGTGTGTTCAAAATAATTTTGTGATGTCCGGTGTAGAATTAGGCTTGAATTGGCGAAGGTTAGTTTTTGGCAATTCCGGTTGGCAGTGGAAAATAGGCTATCAGGGTCGGAATGGAATTCCGACAGTTGGAACAGGTTCGTAATGTCATTTTGGACTTGTCCGCAAAAGTTTAGGTCAATAGGAGTTGATTTGGATAGTTTCGGCATCATTGGTGGATTTTAGATATATCAAAGTTCTTAGGCTTGAATCCGGTGAGAATTTAGTGTTTTGATGTTAGCTTCGGGGTTTTGAGAGTGCAACTAAGTTTGAATGATGTTATGGGATATGTTGGTAAGTTTTGTTGGGGTCCCGAGGGTCTTGAGATTGATTTCGGGTGATTAACGGACTCATTTGGACTTAGAACAACTGCTGGTTTTCTTGTTTTTGTGCACTGTGATTTTGTTCACTGCGATCGTGGGTGAAGTAGTGCGATCAGAGAGAGTTAATTATGGGCAGGCTCAGATTGTTCTATGCGATCGCGAGAAGGGAGGTGCGATCGCGGAGTAGAAGGATCCCAAGGCAGTGCGATCGCGTGGATTGAGTTGCGATCGCGTAGAGTTAGCTGGGTGCGTGGGGAGCGGGGTCAGTTGTTCTTTGCGATCGCGTGAGCCGGACAGCGATCGCGTAGGTTGAGGTTCTATTGAATTTTGCGATCAGGGAGAGTAATTTTGAGGCAGCCATTTTGTTCTTCGCGATCGCGTGCCCTTTTCCGCGATCGCGATGAATAAAGAACTGGGCAGTATTTAAATTAAACCCTCCGTGACTTAAACCCTCTTTTACACCATTGTTGAGCAGAGGAAAGCTTTTTGGACGAATTTTGAAGGAGGAAATCAGTGGGTATCATAGAGGTAAGTAATTTGATTATTAAAACTCGTTTATGGGTGATTATAGACCATAATCCCAGCCTTTAATTAATGAAAAACAGTAGAAAAATAGAATTTTGGAGCATGAGATTATGAGACCTTTAGGGGTCGATTTGAGGAGTCAAAGAGACTCCGATTTCGGTGTTCTGTATATGTACGGAATCGTGAGAAGATGAAGAACACTTTTCTGTATAAATTTCTGAGTTTCGGGACGCGGGCCTGGGGGTCGGGTTTTGCCCGGATTCAGATTTTGAGCCAAATTCAATATTTTTCAATTAAAATTTATTCCTTAAGCATATGTTGATGATAAAAATCTTAACTTGATAGATTTGGAGCCTTCGGAAGTTTAATTTTGAGGCAAGCGCATTGTGGAATAATTCCGGGCTAGTTTTGAGGTAAGTAATGTCTTTAAATCCTGTCCTGAGGGTATGAAACCCCGGACTATGCACCCTTTCACGGGTTTTGAAATAAAAAGGTGGAAACTTTGGAACATGGTTCCTAATTTGGGCGACTATTGAGTTGCGAAACC
>ML297115.1:0-71031 GCA_005239495.1 Nicotiana undulata | reverse complement strand
ATTTTTAAGCCTTTGCTTAATTAGTATGTATACATTATGATATGTTTTGGGCTGTAAGCCGTGTTTGGGGCCTAGTGCCGACTTGTTTACCCTTCGGGGGTTATGTTTTACTATTTTCCTCACTAATACGTTATGATTTTTCACTCAGTCTTTCCTGTGAAATTATTTTGACACTCATAGTATTTTGATACTACTTCTTGAAAATGAAACATTGTTTTTGGGTCGAGAACCCGGTATATTATGGCCTGAGGGGCAAATTGAGAGTGTCTGACTGAGTGAGGCTGCTGGCCTATATTGTGAGGATGATATGATATGAGTGAGGCTGCGGGCCTATATTGTGTGTGAATTATGCCATGTTGTGGCTTATTATTGCGCTTGGGCTGTAGGAGCCCCTCCGGAGTCTGTAACACACCCCCAGTGAGCGCCGGTACCGAATGAGTGATGCCCGCGGGGCTTATGAAGAGTGACTGTGAGGATGCCTGATGGGCAGAGTGATTGTGAGGATGCCTGATGGGCAGAGTGATTGTGAGGATGCCTGATGGGCAGAGTGATCGTGAGAATTCTTGATGGGCAGAGTGATGGTGAGGTTGCCTGATGGGCTGATACTGAAAAATATTGTTACGAGAAATGATTATGGCCCTAGGGGCAGTTTTATGAAGATTTTTACTGAGTTTTCGAACTAGGATTTACTTCGTTTTCAAACTGGTTTTACTGAGAATTTTATTGAGATATACTGATATTGGCCTTGTTTTCAAGGGATTTCTGAAAACTCATTTCGAACTTATTATGTAATGAATACTACATGGTGACTTGGTGCTTTACAGGATTTTGTGGAATTTCGTATTTGTTCTGTGTGTTTATATTGCTCAGAATGTGATTTATTTTCATTACTACTAAGTTGGCGTACTCATAAAGACTCCATGTGCCTCTGTGCACAGATTCTGGTACTAGCTCACATCAGTAGCTGACGCAGGTGCGATAGCAACATTTCAGGGGATTTCGAGGTAGCTGTCCAGCGTCCACAGCTTCTCCATTTCCCTTCCCTATTTAGCTTTAGCATTTGATTCAGAGACATATATTTTTTAGTAGAGTTAGATTTATTTATTCTTAGATGCTCATGACTATTGGCTCCAGTTCTTGGGAGGTTGTTTAGAATATTATGGGGACGCTAAGGCTTCTTTATATTACTTATGCTATGGTTGCTTGCTTATTGTTAAATTGTGAACTGTTATAATTAAATAAATGCGTAGTAAGGTGATGATTGGCTAGCCTAGTTCCATGATAGGCGCCATCACGGCCTGTTAGGATTTGGGGTCGTGACAAGTTGGTATTAGAGCCAGGTTACATAGGACTCAACGGTCATGAGCAGGTTTAGTAGAGTCTTGCAAATCGGTACGGAGACGTATGTACTTATCTTTGAGAGGCTGTCGAACGTTTAGGAAACATATCAATTTTCTTGAACTCTTTCGGGCCAATCTATTGATTCTTGAAATCTTAACTTACGTTGTTTCATTCTCCCACAGATAGTGAGGACACGCAATACCGATCAGGGTGACCAGGCACCAGCCAAACCCACAAGGGGTCGAGGCCGTGGTAGTGGTAGGGGACCAACTCAGGCAGCATCCGGGGTGGTACCACAGGATCCCCCTATCGTCCAGGATCAGGTTCCTGCCGATGGTGCTCCAACAGGACAGGCTCAGGCACCGGCAGTGCCTATTGTTATTCCGGGTCTTTAGGAGACCCTGGCTCAGATATTGACGGTGTGTTCCAGTTTAGCTCAAGCATTTGCTATGTCCACTACTGCCAATACAACTCAGACTGGGGGAGGCAATTAGACTCCAGCTGCCCGGATACCTGAGCAGGTTGTACGGGGTATTCAGGCACCAGTAGTAGCCCCAGTTCAGCCGATTACTCCAGCTAAGGATTTTGTGGTCGCTGCTATGCCTGAGGATGAGCAGCGTAGGTTGGAGAGGTTTTGCATACTTAAGCCTCCGACATTCAGTGGCACAGAGGGGGAGGATGCCCAAGGTTTTCTTGATAAATGCCAGAGGATACTACGTGCTGCAGGTATTTTGGAGACCAGTAGGGTCTCGTTTGTTACATTTCAATTTGCGGGTGCTGCTTTCACTTGGTGGGAGTCATTCAAGAGGCGTAGGCCAGTTGGTTCAGCACCTCTCACCTGGCAGCTGTTCTCCACGATCTTTTTGGAGAAATATGTTCCTCAGTCCCACAAAGAGGAGCAACGTATGCAGTTTGAGCAGCTGCGCCAAGGAGAATTATCAGTTACCCAATATGAGATGAAGTTTTCCGAGTTAGCCAGACATGCGTCTGAGATTGTCCCTACTGACAGGGAGAGGATTAGGAGGTTTGTAGATGGTCTCTCGTATCATCTTCGGATTTTGATGACCAGAGAGAGTGTGTCTGCAGTCACATTTGAGCAGGTTGTTGACATTGCTCGGGATATTGAGTCGGTTCGTAGGCAGGATTGTGAGGAAAGAGAGGTCAAGAGGCCTCGGGGATCAGGAAATTTCAGTGGTGCCCCTTCCAGAGGGCAATTTCAGCCCAACAAAGGTCGTTCATTTAGACCTCCACAGTCAGTTCGCCCAGCTTACAGTGGTGTGTCGTCGGGGCAGGGTCCTCGCAATTCTCATAAGTGACGTTCATCTTTTAGTGCCCTTCCAGCTCAGAGCTCCGCCCGAGGATCATCTTATCAGGGTTCTTTTATGCATGGTTCGTCTGGTGGTTATCACGGTGGCAGGGGTTTTTGTCAGTTTTCATCTCCAGCTCCAGGTAATTGTTATGAGTGTGGAGAATTCGGACATGAGTGGAGGCACTGTCCCCGTCGTCCTAATAGTTCAGCTTAGTAGAGGGTTCAGCCCTCGGCTTCAGCCCCAGTTATTTCACCACCTACCCAGGCCGCTAGGGGTGGTGGTCAGGCAGCTAGAGGCCGTCCTAGAGGGGGAGGTCGAGCAGGTGGAGGCCAGCCACGTATTTATGCACTTCCGGCTAGGCCTGATGCTATGGCGTCAGATGCAGTGATTACAGGTACTATTTCAGTTTGTCACAGTGATGCTTTGGCTTTATTTGACCCTGGTTCCACGTACTCTTATGTCTCATCCTATTTTGCTCATTTTCTGAATATGCCCCGTGAGTCTCTAGTTACTTATGTTCATGTTTCGACTCCGGTGGGTGATAGTATTGTTGTGGACCATGTGTATCGGTCGTGTCTTATATCTATTGGGGGTCTGGAGACCCGAGCGGACTTGATGTTACTGAGTATGGTAGATTTTGATGTAATTCTGGGCATGGATTGGTTATCCCCATGTCATGCGATTCTTAATTGACACGCTAAGACCGTTACCTTAGCTATGCCCGGAGTTCCGAGAGTTGAGTGGAGGGGGTCTATAGAGCACGTGCGTAGCAGAGTGATTTCTTATTTAAAGGCTCAGCGTATGGTTGAGAAAGGGTGCAAATCTTATCTTGCGTTTGTGAGGGATGTTAGTAGTGAGACTCCGTCTGTTGATTCTGTTCCCGTAGTCCGTGATTTTCTGGATGTATTTCCTGCAGACCTTCCAGGTATGCCACCTGACAGGGAATTGATTTTGGTATTGACCTGGTGCCAGATACTTATCCTATCTCTATTCCATCTTAATGTATGGCACCATCAGAGTTGAAGAAATTAAAAGAGCAGCTTCAGGAACTCTTAGATAAGGGGTTCATTCGGCCTAGTGTATTGCCTTGGGGTGCGCCGATGTTGTTTGTGAAAAAGAAGGATGGCTCGATGCGCATGTGTATTGACTATAGACAATTGAATAAGGTTACAGTGAAGAATCGTTATCCGTTGCCTCGTATTGATGACCTATTTGATCAACTTCAAGGAGCTAAGGTATTCTCCAAGATCGACTTGAGGTCGGGGTATCATCAGTTGAAAATTCGGGATTCTGATATTCCGAAGACGGCTTTCAGGACCAAATACGGTCATTATGAGTTTCTGGTTATGTTATTTGGGCTGACCAATGGCCTAGCAGCGTTCATGCAATTGATGAACAGTGTGTTTCAGCCCTATCTTGATACATTCGTTATTGTGTTCATTGATGACATCCTGGTTTATTCTCGTAGCCAGGAAGAGCATGCTCAGCATTTGAGAATCGTACTACAGAGATTGAGGGAGGAGAAGCTTTATGCAAAATTCTCTAAGTGTGAGTTTTGGCTTGGTTCATTAGCTTTCTTGGGGCACGTGGTGTCTAGTGAGGGTATTCAGGTTGATCCAAAGAAGATTGAGGCGGTGCAGAGTTGGCCTAGACCGTCTTCAGCTACAGAGATTCGGAGTTTCCTTGGTCTAGTGGGTTACTATCGTCGCTTTGTGGAAGGATTTTCTTCTATTGCTTCACCTCTGACCAAATTGACGCAGAAGGGAGTTCTATTCATATGGTTCGATGAATGTGAGGAGAGCTTTCAGAAGCTCAAGTCAGCATTGACTCAAACTCCGGTATTAGTGTTGCCTACTGGTTCGGGTTCTTATACGGTTTATTGTGATGCTTATAGAGTTGGATTGGGAGAGGTGTTGATGCAGGACGGTAGGGTGATTGCCTACGCGTCTAGACAATTGAAGGTGCACGAGAAGAATTACCCAGTGCATGATCTTGTGTTAGCTGCCATTGTTCATGCCTTAAAGATTTGGCGGCATTATTTGTATGGAGTACAGTGTGAGATTTACACCGATCATCGTAGCTTGCAGTATCTGCTAAGGCAGAAAGATTTGAATTTGCGGTAGAGGAGATGGTTGGAGCTTCTCAAGGACTATGACTTGACCATTTTGTATCATCCGGGGAAGGCCAACGTGATGGCCGATGCCTAGAGTCGCAGAGCCGAGAGTTTGGGAAGTCGAGCTTATCTTTCAGCAGCAGAGCGAGCCTTAGCCCTTGATGTTCAGGCTTTAGCGGGTCAGTTAGTGAGATTGGATTTGTCAGATCCTCCACAGGTGGTAGCTAGCATGGCTTCTCGGTCTTCCTTATTTGATCAGATTAAGGCACGACAGTATGATGCCTGATGGGCAGAGGGATTGTGAGGATGCCTGATGGGCAGAGTGATTGTGAGGATGCCTGATGGGCAGAGTGATGGTGAGGTTGCATGATGGGCTGATACTGAAAAATATTGTTACGAGAAATGATTATGGCCCTAGGGGCAGTTTTATGATGATTTTTACTGAGTTTTCGAACTAGGATTTACTTCGTTTTCAAACTGGTTTTACTGAGAATTTTATTGAGATATACTGATATTACACTTGTTTTCAAGGGATTTCTGAAAACTAATTTCGAACTTATTATGTAATGAATACTACATGGTGACTTGGTGCTTTACTGGCTTTTGTGGAATTGTGTATGTGTTCTGTGTGTTTATATTGCTCAGAATGTGATTTATTTTCATTACTACTGAGTTGGTGTACTCATAAAGACTCCCTGTGCTTCGGTGCACAGATCCAGGGACTAGCTCGCAACAATAGCTGACGCAGGTGCGATAGCAACATTTCACGGGATTTCGAGGTAGCTGTCCAGCGTCCACATCTTCTCCATTTCCCTATTTAGCTTTAGCATTTGATTCAGAGACATATATTATAGTTATAGTAGAGTTAGATTTATTTATTCTTAGATGCTCATGACTATTGGCTCCAGCTCTTGGGAGGTTGTTTAGAATATTATGGGGACGCTAAGGCTTCTTTATATTACTTATGCTATGGTTGCTTGCTTATTGTTAAATTGTGAACTGTTATAATTAAATAAATGCGTAGTAAGGTGATGGTTGGCTAGCCTAGTTCCACGATAGGCGTCATCACGGCCTGTTAGGACTTGGGGTCGTGAAAATCTCAAACCTCATATCACAATACCGAGAAACCACTACAACTACAGACAACTACAATACATCATATTCCGTTGCGGCGCGCAACACGATCCCAATATCATTTCACAATATCTGTTGCGGCATGCAACCAAATCCTATTATATTATTATTTGTTAAGCGTGCGACGCATCCCCATTATCAAATCATTTTAAAGATATTGCAGCGTGCAACCCGTTCCCAGTGTCAACTCCTAAACACAAATAACTTAACACAACCAATAATGGAATCTGAAAAAAAAAGGAAAATAAAGCGTGTGGAACATCAAGGAACTACCATTGCAAACAGAGGACAACCAATACCTCGAAATCACAAACCTCGACAATTAATTAGTACAAGAACAACTAAATGACTTACACAACCGGGTATAACATGATAAAGTGCAACGAGTAACGTAAACACAATAAAGGAAAGTAAAGACATGAGATGATGAAGATTAACAATTGATACAGGTAGGAACATATAGCAGGTAAGTAGTTATTAAGCGAGAAATGAATAAATTAGAACAAGTAATAGCTAATTGACAGGTAACCAGTAAAGCATGGATAACAAGTAAGATCATGTAGCAATCAAATCATATAATAAGAGATAATATGGAATAATGGATGACATAAAGGTAAATAGTTCAACATGCATGCTTTAACCCATGACATCTCATATACACTCGTCACCTCGCATATACGCCGTCTTATCACATAATTCATATGACAAAGAGACTAACAAGTTCGAATTCCCTTATTCCGCAATAAAATCAATACTCAACCACGGATTTTTCTTTCGAACAAGTCTCCAAACCAACCAAATATAGCTAAATATCAGTCAAAAAATTTAAAATAAGCTTTAGAAACTACTCAAAAATGAAAATGGTTCAATTTTGATCATTTTTTTTAAAAGTCAACAAAAGTCAGCCCGGGCTCGCTTGGTCAAATCCGAGATTTGGACCATAACCCAATTACCCATTCACCCCGAGCCTGGTTATGTGATTTATCTCAAAATTTGACCTCAATTTGAGGTCTAAATGTCAATTTTATAAAATTCCTAAATTCTACTCAAAACCCTTAATTGTTACCATTAAATTCCTAGATTTGATGTTAAAAACTCTTCAAAAATAATGGCGAATTGATGGAAAATGAATTGGAGTTTCTTGCCTATGAATTTGGGAAGAAAATGTTCTTCAAAAATCGCCTCTAAAGTGTTTAGGGTTGAAATATTATGTAAAATGACTTAAATCTTTGTTCCCCCTCTTATACCCAAATGCATGTATCGAGTTCGGATTGCGGTTCCGGAAATTGGAATAACTTCGTTAAGTCATTTGGGACTTGTATGCAAAATTTAAGGTCATTCCGAGTTGATTCGATATGGTTCGACACGAGTTTTGGAGGTTGAAAGTTCAAAAGTTCATTAAGCTCGATTTGAGATGCGATTCGTGATTTTAATGTTGTTATGTATGATTTGATGCCTCGAGTAGGAGCTTATTGTATCTTGGGACTTGTTGGTATGTTCTGACAGGGTCTCAAGGGCTCGGGCAAGTTTCTCGCGTGGTTCAAATCATTTGGAACTTATTGGTTAATGTTGGTTATGGCTAAGTTCTGGTGTAATCGCAAAATTTTGCAGATACGGCGGGCACAACGCAGAAGCACAAATGGAGTTGAGAGTAGGATATCGCAGTTGTTGAATAGGGTCGCATCTACGGAAGTGCAAAATCGGATCATTTGGGCACAGAAGCGAGATTGTGCGCAGGAGCGGAACGTCGCACCTGCAATGTCACAGAAGCAGATAAGCTCTCGCAGGTGTGCGGGGTCGAGCTTAGGTGATTTTCCACAAAAGCAGAGATGTTGTTGAAAAAGCATGCCGCATGTGTGGTATTTTTTTCACATATGCGAAGACGCCTGGGCAATTCTATTTATTCGAGGGTTGAGTTATTTTATTCCCATTTTGAGATTCGGAGCTCAGTTTTTGTAATATTTTAAAGGGAATTTTCATCACATGGATTGGGATAAGTATTTTTAACTCAATTGTTATTATATTTCTTGAATTTATCTTTGATTTTGGCGTTTGTAGTATGAATTTTAAAGAGAAATTTGGGGGGGGGTTGTCTAAACTTTCCTAAAGAGAATTTTCGAGTTTTGAACATCGATTCGAAGTTGGATTTGAGGGAAATTAGTGTGGTTGTACTCCTAGTTGAATGGGTTTTTGGACTTTATGAGTCTTGTCGGGTTCTTAGGTGCGAGAACGAGTTTGACTTTTTGGTTGACTTTGAATAATTAATTAAAGGTTTGACCTTTATCGATTGAGTTTGTTTTCTAAGGCATTATTTGATGTTTTGAATTTATTTTGGCTAGTTTCGAGCCATTCAGAGGTTGATTTACTCAGGATTTGCATTTTTAGTGTATTGTTTAGCTTGCTCGGTATTTGATTTGGCTTTCTTAAGGTAAGTATCCTATCTAAACTTGACTGAGGCACTAGTTTCCAGATTTTTTTATGACATCTACGTGCTATGGGTGCTCTATGAGTGAGGTTTGTGCTCATGTGCAAGTACCAGGTTATTTATCCATGTCAGGATAGTGCTTAGGCTATTGTATGCCTAAAGTTAATTGTTAAGATTTATGCTATAATGTTTCTCATATTTATAACCTTGTTGTGAACTATTTGAGCCATGTTTGAGATTACATAGAGGATAAATCCCTGAATGAACTTGATAATTGTTGTTGTTGCGATGAAGTTTCAAATTTGAGCTATGATAGCACATATTGGACATGGCTACACCATGCCGATCAGATTGTATTGTTATGCTTGTGACCACGCCTGATGGATTGTATTATTATGCATGTGACCACGCCAGGCTAGTTGTATTGTTATGCATGTGACCACGCTGGGTGAATTGTGTTGTTATACTTGTGACCACGCGGGGCTGATTGTGTTGTTATGTATGTGATAATACCGGTCGGATTATTATATGGCCGGTAACCAAGCTGGGCGGATCTATTATATTAAGCCTGTGACCAAGCCAGGCGGATTATGATATTGAGCTTCTGACCACGCTGGCCTGGTAGCATATTCAATTGGTCGCTTTTCTGTGGATAAGGATTCATCCTCCTAGGGTTGCTCGCTCTTGTTTCTCTCTTGATGGTGTGCACGCGGATTGCGAGAAACCAACGGGTTTCTTATTTATGCAACTCTGGGGGAGTTGGTTATTGTTATATGGACGGGTTGTACGTTATAACGGGCCTTATCGGCTTATTGTTATATGAATCAAGTTGCACGCCGCAATGGACTGATATTTGGTTATTGTACTTCATCTTTACTTGCAATTTTCTCGTTTGTTTACCTCATTCACTTGCATATCTTCCTTATATGCTGGATTGCTGATTGAGTAGAACACTTTAAAACAAAGGATTGTGATCACCAAGGTGGATTTACTTGTGATTTACCTGATTTGATCATATATATGTTCTATACTTGTTGAATTTATGAATTGCACAGTTGATCAGCGAGTATCATTATATTTCTTGCTTTTATTACCTCTCCAAGGTTGGTTTGGATATTTATTGAGTATATCGGGTCGATTGTACTCATACTATACTTCTGTACCTTGCGTGCAGATCTTGAAGCTGATGTTGCTGTATACTGCGGAAGATGGCATTGAAGATGTATCTGCGTTCTAGCTATATCTTCCACTTTTCCTAGGTAGCTTTAGATTTGCGCACCTGTTTATGTATATTCCGAACAGATGATGTATTTATTTCGTACTAGCTTTGTAAATTCAAAATCTTAGAAGCTCATGAATTTTACTACCAGTTCTTGTGATTATGTGTAGAGTTTCAGTTATTTCATTAATTTATCTCATATTACTTCATTATACTTGTATTGATTGTTATCTGTCTTACCTAGCGGCTTGGGTAAGGTGCCATCATGACCGATTGAATTTTGGGTCATGACAAGTTTGTATCAAAGCTCTAGCTTCATATGTTCTACGAGTTATGAGCAAATATCTAGTAGAGTCTTGCAGGTCGGTATGATGACGTCCATACTTTCTTCGAGAGCTACAGGGCATCTAGGATAAACTTATCATCTTTCTTTCCTTATCATGCATCATTGATTCAACTTGAAACGTTTGACTTCCTCCCACTCAATCGTACGTGAGGTTGAGCATTCGGTATCAACTGGTGAATAGACGACTTATGATTCCATGGATGAGGTGCGAGATGTGTCTTCTACGTTTTGGTGATAGGTTAGTCTGGAGGACTTGAGGGCAGGTTTTTCCCGCAGCTTGGGCTCGGGGGTTTCAGTTGTGTGAGCATGCACTTTTTGACGTATATGTCTGATTGCGTCCCTAGGAGCGGGATTGATGGGTTAGTGAATCGCTGGATGACTATATGATGAGTATGATGTGATTGCAGGATGTGTTCAGGTTGCTTGGATGTGATGAGAAGAGTTTGCTCGGGATGTGAAAATGACTAATGGTTGCTTGATTTCGGTCTTGATGTACTGTTCACTCTTGAGGTACGAGTGTGTTAGGGATCTTTCAGTTGTTCATGTGTGAAATGTAGTGTGTTCTTATGTCTTGTTGATGAGCTCACGCTCAGGAAGTTTTGTGATTTTATAGTGATGGTGGCCATGGTAGTGCTTGGAGAGATGCCAGTCTGAGGCTAAGCATGTGTGTTATCACCTGTGGAGTAATCTTCGTATGTGTAATTTTTATAATATTTTGTGGAGACTTCTTTCTACCAATGGGTTATATGTGTTGCAATTTGAGTTTAGATTGCTTGAGGAAGTTGTCTTGATTGTCAAGAAGATGAATGTGAGTTTAGCGGAAGAGTTGAGGTATTATATGATTAGAGCTATATGGGATCATGAAGGATTTAGTTGATTACGGTGCAAGATCAAGGCATTTGTGAAGTAAAGGTATTGTGGGTTATCAGATATTATGATATATGGCTTTGATCCAAGTGTGGGAGTCTGCTATCGACGATTCGATTACATGGTTATGTGTTGCATTGGTTTCTGTTAGAGGCATACTTGTAGATCAGTTATGACTTGCTGAGGTTGGTTTTGAGGATGCTCAAGCAAGGAATTTTTTTGATGTATAATGTATTACACTTTATGGGTGTATAAAAGTCTTTGAATGATTTGGGTTGTTATTCGTGATGGATATAATGTGCTAAGAAAATAGAGTCACTCGATTGCGTTAGGGTGAGGTTACTTCTTTTGGTTTTGGTGTGTTAATGGAGCACAGGTCGTTCGGCTTGTTTGAGCGGTGCATGTAATATAAGAATAGGGTGGATGACTCTCGAAAAGGATCTAATGCGTTCAACATTCATATATGGTATTTGAGGAATTTTAGGATTTGTATATGGATAATATATGAAATCTGTATTGGAAGTGTTGGGACCCACGGTGTTTCTGTATCATTGTGGATTCTACATTTCAGTATCAGGAAGGTTAAATCACAACTTTGATTCACATAAGGTCTCTTTAGAGTGGTATCTCTGTTGCGGTACTTGTGGGGTGCTTAAAAGGGAATACTATGGCTTATGGACTTTAGGACGACGTGGTTTCAAGCTAGTATCTCTTGCGGTGAGCTTTGGGTAAGGATCAAGGTGTTCCGACCAGGAGGTTTACTTGAATGCAATTCAGAAGGAACTTGAAGAAACAGATCAACTTGGTAGTAGATTAGATCACCATGGTAATGGGAATGAACAGTTCTTTTGGTTCTTCTGATCTTGAGGCTTTGCCGGTGTTTTGTGGCAATTATCTTGAGTTTTGGCCACCTGCATGACTTGGTCGAGTTATAGGAATTCAATGTTGATGGCTTGGTTATGTGCAAATGGATTTCAAAGAGTTCTCATTGATTTCTACCATGGCTTAAGATGGATATTTTCTATTGGCATGGGGAATTTGTTGTGCATTGTGATTTTCTCCTAAATGGGTCAAGTGGAAGGTTTTTAGCTAGTTGATTAGGTATTCTGCTTGTGACTTAGAGTTGATAATGGGGTTCTCGTATTTTTATATGATGGTCTGATTGATGACGTTCGTCGTGTGGGATTGAGGTTTGCATGTACAAGGTTGCAATCAATTTTAGAGAGAATGTCATGAATTTTAGACGGCGTGGACGATCCCAGATATTTAGATGAATTCTATTACAACTTGGTATTACCTGAGAAGGGCGCACATTTAAGAAGGCACAATGTGTTTTGACGCAGATGCTTCATTGGTATTGCGGTACTCGCCTGGTCGGTCGACTACTGATGTTCAGATTTTTCTATGTGGCACGGGATAATTTTGGAAGTATTTCTTGTGGAATGATTGTGTATGAAGGATGTTTCAATCACTTGTGTGCTCGAGTTCGGATCGAATATGGTGATTCTCGTATTCTAGGGGATTTGGAGACTATGAGTCCTCAGAGGAAAATTGTTCCTTTGTTGGGGACTGTGAAGGTATAGCCAAAGTTAGATAACTGATAGTATGTGTTACTGTTACGTTATTATGGACTTTTGCCGGGCTATTTTTCAATATGTGGATGACCGGAGTTGATTTGTGTGCCCATTGGTAGGCCCAATGAGGATGTGTATTCTATACCGGGTCGGATTTATTGATCCAACATTGTTACTTTTAAGGGATGTGTCATTCGGTTAGAGTTGATTTTGTTTGTATTCTGATATGTTCTATGTGTTACTCTTCTATGATATATTGGAATGTGATTTGTTGGTTATTTGCACACATGATGCGATTGTGTTTGAGTCTTGTGGCAATATTCGAGCGAGATGGCTCTTGGGGTGTTAAATGGTTGATTGCACCTTGGTTATGGTCTTTATGGGTTGTAGTATATTGTGCTATTCGTTTATCCATGGTTATGGTCATGTACCTCGCGTACTTGAGGTAGATTTTCTTGTGGTTATTTATTTTGAGCATTAGGACTCGAGGTATTTCATGTGGACCAGTGTGTGGATTGGGTCACGTATCGACGCTGAGTTATGTTAGGTTATGATCCTTTGTGTTGATTTTGTGTGTCTTGATTTTCCCTGTCTAATGGGTTTATAGCATTGTGCTCATGGTGGTACCTATTCAGCTTGCAGGACTGTATTGGTAAAAATAAGCTTCACACGTGTACTGATTAAGATGACAAGGCAATCCATGTGGATCAATGAAAACATGACAACTGATCGAGACTTTACATACAGGTACGAGACAAAGAGGAATGGAACAGCATACCCACGAGTCAATTAGATACGGGGACCTCGATCTAATTGACGAGTTGAAGAGAGACGGTCAGAATGAACCAAGGCAGAATAAAGGGCAGATTCAAATATCTTCAATCAATGAGTCAAACGTTACATAATCTTCACGCAACAGTTACGATTAACCATTGTGACGTTACATTAATGACATTATTAGTCATTAATGCTCAATCATTAAGAAGAGTAGGCGTTATATTAAGAAATTCCCTATAAAAGGGAGTAAGATATAACTTGTAGTGAGACGTTCGAACCACTATTGGAATATATTTTCTTTTACGCATTCTTGCTGCTTTTTATTTGCGAGTCTAATTATAATTATTAGCATATTTTCTTGGTTATCAGAAGCCTGGGTACTACTTAAAATAGCTTTGGCAGAGAATCTAATTCTTTGGTTAAACAAATTGGTTCTGTTACCGGGAATCTGATAATCTTTGTTTTTTCTCAAACAACCTTTCGTGAATTATGTCAAACGCCAATGATAACAACCAGCAGGCAATTGGAATTCCAGTTCCATCACCTTAGGGATCCCTACGAAGTTCAAGAGACCAATCCCTAGGGAGGTCTACAACTAAAAAAAATGATCACACTGAAAATGAACAAAAAGGAGAACAAGACCCTGTGAAGCAAATGGTTGGCGAACATGTGAATGAAGCTCTACACGCTTTCATGAGGGGGCTACCAGCTGTATCACATACGCCTCCTCCAAACAACACCGCAACTGTGGAAAATCCACAATCTGGATTAGCAAACTCAGGAAGTATAGGCACTCCAAACGAGTCTCATGAAGCAAGGCCAGGTATGTCTAATACTTCAGATTTATAATCGTTACTACTAACCTCGTAGAAACATGTGAAGGAACAAAACGATCGTATCGAGCAAATTCATGTAGTACCACCTGTCATCAAGGGTATTAACATTGATAGATATTCTCAATAACCTTGAAAGCCAAGTGCAGCACCATTGCTTATTCCCAAGAAATTCAAAATGCCTGATACTACAAAGTACGACGGGACAATCGATCCATGTGATCATGTTACTGCTTTTACCACAGGAGTAAAATGAAACGACTTGACTAAGCAATAAATTGAATCAGTACTAGTCAAGAAGTTCTGAGAAACCCGCACCAAAAGAGTGCTAACATGGTGTTCTTGATAGTTTCTATGAGTCCACCAAACTGTAGAGATACCTGGTCCTCTACTAGTTCCCACAGATGAGTACACTATGAAAGTAAGTAAAAGATACAAGGGATTTTTATGTGGAAAAATCCCACTCAAGGGGACAAAAACCACGACATACACTTGTAGGATTTCAACTTCACTAACTTGTAATCTAAACTATTACAAGCCACTTTGTAATAAACTTCTTACAAAGATTTTAACACACTAACTTGTAATCACTATTATAAGTCACTTTGTCACTCTATAGTTAGAAAGACTTTTTACTTGTGACTACACTAGTCACTACAGAAACACAAGAGGTTTAAGGTTGAGAGATTCCTAACACGGTGCTTCTACAAAATCAAGTAGGATACAATGGAAAACAAAATGCAAGATTACAACTCAACTAAGTACACTAACGATACAAAGTGAAACTGGTCCGTCTTAGTGGAGTTGTTCTCTTGCTCTTGACACACTTGAGTCTTCAATGTTAGAACCCTCTTCAATGCTTGAGAAAATGTTTTTAGTTAATGCTCAAGTGAATGTCTTGTTTGTATCCAAACAAGACATTATATCCCTATGACACTCCAAGGTGTATGCCCATATCTTGAAAGTACACTTCACAACCAATGGGAAGTGACTGCTGCACTGTTACTGCACTGTAGCGTGTACAGTTGCAGGCAGTCACTTTTCTGTCACAACTGTAGAGTTGACTTGTACTTTCATCTATGAGACTGTCAAGGGATCATGTCCCTCAGCTGTTTCTTCTGAGTTCAACAGTACACTGTCCAAAATTCCTTAAGTTAAAGCTGACTGGTTGTGCTGGCCACATATCAGGTCCTTTCTCTGGTTGTTCACATAAAAGTTTGTTAGATCATCAAAACAGAATACAGCCCATCAATTTCCCCCTTTTTGATGACGACAAACTTTAATAATTGGTGCAGGTGTATACATTAGCATAACCAGATACATAATAGATTAGAGACTAGATTCTCAAGTGGTTCCCCCTGTTTGTGTGCTTCCCCCTTAACCCCTACCATAAATTATCCCAATTAACACCTTTAACTTCCCCTTTTTGTCATCATAAAAAGGCACAACAAGTTAGAAAGCATAAAGAAGTCCAACAGAGCTAACTCATGCCCCTTATGTGCACACAACATGATAGAGAACAAAATAAAAAGGCAGAAAGGCATTGAGGAGAACATAAAAAGACTAAGTTTCATTCATTAAAAGATTTAAAACATAGAGAAATCTTTGCTTGGGATAGAAAAGACTTCATTTAGATTATTCAGGCGGGAGCAGTAAGGTGTTGTCCACATACGAATAAATAAGAAACAAAAGACAAAAACTGATAACCACATCATCATCACAGACAAACTAGAGCAGAGAAAAGCCTAGGGGGCACTAGAGGAGGAAGGCTTGGAGGTGGAGGCAATAATAGTCCGGAAAACTAGGTCCATGCGGGCATTGGCAAAGGACTGTTCCTCGAGCAGTTTTTCCTTCAGGTTCTCAACCTATTGCCGGAGCTCAGAGTTCTCTTTAGTCAAGTGTACCACTTTGTCATTTGAGGAGACATTAGAACCAGGTCCCCCTGCAGATTGACATGATTGAGCCTCCATAATGGAAATCTAAGCCTTCAGCCTCTTGATCACATCATTTGCAGCGTTCAGCGCATTGATCAGCTGAGAGATTGTTGAAGTGCTGCACCTAGCCTTCTCAAAACACTCGCATTCCTCAAGGGCAGTCTTTGAAAAGGTTTTCTTGCGGGTCCCAACTCAGGGATTCGTAACTGGTACTTTGTAAAACTTAAAGACCCGAGTAAGTAGAAAACCATAGGGGAGCCCGTGATTTCCATCCTTGACGTTTACAACCTTCTCCATATGTTGAATCATGAGAGCATGTTGGTTGATAGGTTTGAATTGATCAAGGGATTCCATCAAGATCAGATCAGCCTTGGAAGCAATGGAACGCCGCTCAGCACGGGGAAGAAGGACCTTATTCACCAGTTTAAAAAGAAGCTGGTAAAGGGGTAGCATGGCCTTCTTGTGAACTCGTTCCCCCTGCTGGACCGTCCCCGGCTTAACGATAGCTCTCATATAATTTCCCTCACAAGCATACTTTGTAGGATCCACTGAAGAAAGCCCCCTAGATGGAACATTGAGAACTATTCCCAGAGCCTCATCATCAAACACAAAATAACCACCTTCCATAACAGCACACACATGACCCTCAACAGGGATCCAAAATTTGCCATAAAACTCGCGCACAGCATCCTCAAAGACTTGGGGCCCACTTACAGTGGATAGGTGCTCCCATTTTTGAAACTCAACCATATCCATCAGCTGGCTCATTCCAGCCATTTCAAAAGTCTCGGGGTCAAACATGCGACCCCACAACACTTGTTGATTCAAAACATTTTCCTTCCAGTTTCCTTTGCTTCTTGATACAACTCTCTTAGAACCAGGTTCCCCCACAGTTTCCACTTCCTTTTGCGTTTATCGGTCACTTGCACAGACTTCCCTTTGGAACCGTTTTTCAGTCACAGGCTTCTTAACACTACCTTCACCAACTTCCTTCTTCTTTGTCTTGCCACCAATTTTTGGGGGTGACAGAGATGGTTTTCCTTGTCCTTCAACAGACACAGACTTATTTCTCCCTACCAAGGAACTGGGTTGCTTGGAAGTTTCCTCTTCTACTTCAACTACAGGGATAACTTCATCTACCACTACTCTCCCTTGTTTCATCAATCTCTTCTTCTTCTACTTATTGCTCTTCTTACTTTTCTCAAGAGTCGAGTCAAAGTCTTACTTCTTCTGCAACCTAGTAGATGGCCTCTTCACAGAAACTTCCGGAGTACTTACCCTATGATGGAGTTTAAAACGGGCACTCAACACCATGTCATCCTCATCATTTTCATTTATGGGCTCAGAAAGCGGAGGGATGGATTCTAGAGGAGGAGTGTAGATGATTTGCTCTTGGGGGGTCTTCGGAAGAGAAGAACCAGGTTCCTCACTAGGTTTGTCATGCACAGATTCATGGACAGAAGACTCAATTAGGACGATGGTCCCCTCATCCTCTAGGAAGGAAGAAGCGGCTCCCTGAGCTTCAGGAAGAGAAGAAGCCCCTTCAGATGGAAGATTCTCATAGGAAATGGCCATGATGTTTTCAGCCGCCTCCTTTTCTGGAGACTCCATGGGAGTCAAGGAATTGAAAAAGGAGGAGTTAATGTATTGGTCAGGTTCATCCTCTGAGGCTTCAGAGACTTGAGAAGATTCAATGACTAGAGGTTCTTTTCGTGGTGCAGATGAGGAGGGAGGTGCAATGGTTGCTTCAGTGACCAGAGGTTCCTTTGGTGGTTCAGATGAAGAGGGAGAAGCAATGAGTTCTTTTGTGGCTGGAGGTTCCTTGGATGTTTATGATTCCGCTGGGAGTGAAGAGGGAGTATGAGTGGAGATGGAGAACTCTGGAAGAGAGGATTCCTGATCTTCCGCTGAGACAGTGTTGGAATCAGTTGTAAGGGAAAGAGAGGGTTCGTTTGGGGCGGCCATTTTTTAAGGATGTAGGAAAGCTTCAGAGAGAGAAAGTGCTTTTTCAAGTGAAGGAGAGAGTGAGAGAGGGTGTGTGAGAAGCGGTTAGAGATGAAGGAGTTTTATAAGAGGGTGGAGTAATGAGGGGGAAGGGGAACAGGTTCAAAAGGCGGTAGGCATTTTAGGAAAGGGAAACGTGTAGAGGGAGTTGAAAAGATGGAGTGATAGATGTGGTAGACGTGTTTACTGAAAAAGCGGATAGTGTGGAAGCAATAATTAATTTCGTTACTTTTTAAAAAAGGTAGAGAATACACATAACTGCTAACCTAGGGTACAGGGACCAGGTCATGTACATGTTTTCTTGAAAAGGTTACTCAGTCTTCTTTAGTTCTACAATGCCATACCTCGAAAGAATGTAATCATCATGCGTGTCTACCTGCAACGATATTTATGTGAGTTAGACTTCATCAGAAAACACTTTAGCTATTTGTACCTGAGTGGGACTTTCATAGCCAAAGAAAGGAACCAGGTTCCTAATTAGGTTTCAGCATCCCCAGTGCCATTCTATTTTTCTCAAAATGTTCCCTTCCTAGTGCCTTGGTAAAGATATCTGCAATATGATCTTCAGTACAACAAAACTTCATGCAAATATGCCATTTCTCAACATTGTCACTGAGGAAGTGATGTCTCACATCAATATGCTTAGTTCTCTTGTGTTGAACCGGGTTCTTTGCCATGTTGAGAGCACTGGTATTTTCACATAAAACTGGCACGCTGTCAAGGTACACTCCAAAGTCTTCCAATTCTTATTTGATCCACAGCAGCTGAGCACAGCAGGATGCAGCTGCAACATATTCTGCTTCAGCTATGGACAAGGCCACTGAGTTTTTCTTCCTTGTTCCCCAAGAGATTAGGAAGGATCCAAGAAAATGAGCCATCCTTGAAGTGCTTTTACTGTCCACTAGATAACCTGCATAATCAGTGTCAACATAACCAACAAGATTGAAATTATCACCTGAGGGATAGTACAGGACCAGGTTCTGTGTGCCTTTGAGATAACATAGGATCCTTTTGGCAACCTTTAGATGAGACTCATTGGGATTTGATTGAAACCTTGCAAATAATCCCACACTGAACACAATGTATGTCCTGCTTGCACTGAGGTAGAGTAGAGAGCCAATGATTCCCCTATACATGGTTTGATTTACAGGAGATCCGAATTCATCCATGTCAAGCTTGGTATCCACTACAATAGGTGTATAAATCACCTTTGAGTCTTCCATGTCAAACCTTTTGAGCAGCTCCTTGATGTACTTCTGCTGACTGATACATGTTCCCTTTGTGGATTGTTTCACTTGAAGACCAAGGAAGAAGTTCAGTTCCCCCATCGTGCTCATCTCAAACTCTCTGCCCATAAGCATGGAAAATTCCTTACACAGTGAGTTTGTTGTAGCCCCAAAGATAATATCATCCACATACACCTGGATGATAAGAAGGTTCCTTCCCCGTTTCTTTAGAAATAGGGTGTTGTCAATCTTTCCTCGAGTGAATCTGTTATCCAACAGGAACTTGGATAGCCTTTCACACCAAGCTTTGGGGGCTTGCTTCAAACCTGATGTTTTATACGTCAATACCACACAAGAGAGTTGGGGGGGTGATTTGTGTGGTGTCCAATTTTCGAGTGTACTCTCTACAGAAGAACCTGGTTCTTCTTGGTGTTCCAACTTCTACAGTTTGCGAAAAAGTAATTGCAGAAATAAAAGAACACAACAATTTTACTTGGAAAACACCTGGCTCAAAAGGTGAAAAAACCACGACCTTCTTCCCAGTAGAATTTTCCAAAACTCTTCACTATGTCAATGAGCCAAACAACATTTACAAAATAAACCCTTTTGTAAACCTAAGGACTAACTGTAATCCTTTTGTGGCAAATTAGCTTCTAGCTAATTGCGACAAACTTCAAGTTAACTCTAACTTGAACATTGTGTACCTATTACAATTTCTTTTAGATAAAGATGAAAGATACAATATGTAATCACCTACTACAAACAACTAGACTCAAAAGACAACAGATGGAACTGGTTCTTCGAGCTAGTTCCAGTAGCTTTTGAGTTGCACACGGATTCTTTACACGAACTGCTTGCAAAATTGCTTCGGTAATTTTGTCTTCAATTCTTGTTTGACTTCTGTGTTTGTGCACAAAATCTTCAGTAGGAATGCTTCAACAATTTATAGAATCTGTAGTTGAGATGTTGTTGTTCGGTTCTGATGCAACTCTTCCTTGGTGGAAGAGTTTGTTTTTATCTAAACTTCCTTGATCTTGATTCTGTCCTACATGAATTCGAATTCCACCTCCTTATCAATTTGCAACCTTTTCGCTTAGGAGATAACCTCTTATTTCAGAGACTATGTTTATCTCCTACGCATGGACTCTTCTCGTGCCAACTGGTCTGTTTGACTATGTTTGCCCTGATGGACCTGGTTCAACCGTGTTGTCATCTGTCATTCTTCAAAATCATGCAGTGACTTGATTCAACAAATTCCCCCTTTTTGATGATGACAAACTTTATGCTTAACCCTGTAAATACTTCAATCCAACATAGACATTTTTTATAGTATTAAGCATTTATCATGGAGAGACCAGGTTCATTTAGGGTATAAACATCACAATAATCTTTGAAAAACACTATCTTCCCCCTTTTGGCATCATCGAAAAGTTGCAAAATGATAAACTTACAAGAATATTAACAATTACTCATGGCCATTTAGGCAACTGCAGGTGCAAAGCATGAATTAATCATCAAAAGAAACCAAAAAATGTAAGCTATTTAAGAAACTGAGAAAAAGTCAATAACAAAATAGCAAAATTCATTGATTGGATATTGATCAGGCACCAAACACAAAAATAAATAAATACAACCACAACTATGAGCAAAAACAAAAAAAAGCAGAACAGAATTAGACAATCCCAAACTAGGTCATAGAGGGATTTTTTGGAGGCACTGGACACCTAAGGCTGGGAAGGGGCAGAGGTTGTGTTCTTGGCTTGAAGAAGGGAGAGAATTTGTTTCAACACACCCTCATTCTTCTCCTTTTCCTTATCTAAATCAGCTTTGAGAGCATCTCGCTCAGCTTTAACCTCTGTAAGGCGAGTTTTCAAACAAAGGATCTCCGCATCATTGACCTCACCTTCCTGCACAAGAGTCCTGACCTTGCTATTAACAGGCAGTTTCCTGGATGAACCAGGTTCATCCTCAGGAATATTCACAATGTAGTCACAAGTCAGTAGAATGTTCTTCCCAAAGTAGTCCTTAGTACTTGCCATTTCAGCCTTCTTCACTAGTACCTTGTAGTGAGCAAGCACAGCAGTTAGGATAAACCCATAAGGTATAGCATGTGCCTTGAATCCATTCACAACCCTGTCCAAGAGCTGGATGATGAAGGAATGCCAATTTACCTATTTACCCCAGTACAGGCACTCCATTAGGAAGAGATCCAGGTAGCTGGAAATATGCCTTCGCTCTTGCCTAGGTAGTAGAAATTTAATTACAAACTCAAAAAACAGTTTCTGTTGAGCCCTCATCTCACTCTTAAACACTGCCCTGGGCTCCGGTTCTTGCTCATTCTCACAGAAAGACCTTGTGATTTGAAGGGCTGAAGGCAAACCATCCAAACTAGGCCATATTTGCCTCGTGTAGTCATCATACCCCTCAGAAGGGATATTCAGTATTTCCCCCAATTCCTTTGCATCAAATGAAATCTCAACTCCCTGAACTTTTGTAGATACCCTTCCATCTTTGACTGTTGTGTTGGCCATAAACTCTACAAGCTCATTCCTAGCCATCATGCCCTCAAGGTGATGGACCATGTCCTTCCACCCTTGCACATCTAAGGTATCTAGCAATAAAATAATCCCCCACTCCTCAAGGTCTCAAACAGCTTCCCTTTCAAAATGGTACGCTTCCCAAACATTGTGAGTTTGTTAGTCTCCTCACCAGACATTTCCACTTCCTTTCCACTCCATTCAGTATCATCAACAATCTTTACTTTCTTTGACTCAGACCTGGTCCTCTTTGCAACTATTGAGGATGTGGAAGACACAGACGCTGACTTCTTGGAAGAAGTCTTGGCTTTCCTGGGCTTTGGTGTCTGAACCTCAACTTGTGCTGGTTGTTCCTCCTGATGGACCAGGTGCATCTCATCACCATCGATCTGAATTGCCTCAACAGGCTCCCCAACTTTTTCATTACCCTTGTTAGCTTTCTTCTTCTTGCTCTCTCTCAAAGCTTTCTCCATTTCTTCTTCACTTTTCCTAACAGTACTTCTAGTAGCACGACTCTTAGGGGCAGGAGCATCAGCAGTTGAAGAGGCCTTTCTCTTCTTGGATGTAACTGGTGTATCAAATTTCTTGGATTTGGGGGTTCTCTTTTTCTTAGGTTTGTAGGTTTCCCCCAATGTTCTCATCAAGTCTGCCAGAGTCTCTTCAATAGATGAACCAGGTTCATCTACTGCATGTTGTAGACCTTCCAGTTTTGTTGCTGCCTCCCCAGAATTGCTTCCCCCTAAGTCCTTGACTCCTTCCTCAATAACCACATAAGCGGGGCCATAAATTGCTAGAGATGAACCTTCCTTCCCGGCTCCCCTTTCAGAACTCCCTTCTCCCTCTCTCTCAATTTCTTTCTTTTTCCTTCTCATATCCGGTACTTCTACATCCACTACATAACCAATTAAAACAAACCTATTTTCAGCTATTTCAGGTTCAGCCCTAACTTTAGGATTAGCTTTCTCAGAACCAGATGAACCAATTACTACTTCCACATTTGAAGATTTGAAGGATTCGATTGAATTTTCAGAATCTTGGTCCTGACTGGCTTGAAGTTTTTCATTCAATATCCTGGCAAGGGGACCAGATGCAATAGTTTTTCTGGCTAACATTTTCACTCTACGTTTTCTAGGGGTTGGAGTAGGGCTTGGTGTAACGACTGGAACTGTTTGAGGTGAAGGAGTGGGATCAAGAATGGGGTTTGGAACTGGAGAGTTTTGAGGGGTTAAAAACCTGGTTTGAGATTGTGAGCTGTGTATCGGTGGAGAATTTTAGTCAATGTCTTCAAGACCAACACCGTAATTAGGGGTGGTAGATGAAGATGAAGCTGGGGGTGGTGTGGAAGACATTTTTGTGATATTTAGAGAGAGAAGAATATTTATCAGTTTGTTTGAGAGGAATGATGAACTTGGTTCGACGGTTATGCTTTTGAAGAGGAGAGGTAATGATGGATTTTTAAAGGTGTGGATATTAAGTGTACAACAGGCGTAATTCTTGGTCAAGTGGAAGTCTAATCGCGGTAGGTGCGTCAGTAGATTAGACGGTTATGGCTCCCTAACTCTAGGCTTAATAAAGATTTGATTTGACTCTTTGGAACGGGTTCAATTTGGGATAAGTACTAATAATTTAAAATGAACCAAATATAGATAGAGTCCTGCTCATGTGTGACTATAATTATTTCAATAAGTGTATTGCGATGAGCATGTACCTTGTCAGTCTGATGAACCAGCAACGATGAAACAGGTTCATCGTGTTAGAGTCTTTAATTTGCCTCAATTTACAAAGATAGAAAAACATCATTAGTAACTAGGGAATCATATTAACACATGGCAAGAGAGTATGGCATTAAAGTCATGATATTGAGCACTGATTAGTCTGGTTACTTACCTATTTTAGTGTTTCTAGCCAAAAAAAATTCATTTTTGTTTTTCAATTAGGTGATCTTGATCATCCCTAATTCTAGTCTTTTTCTCTCAAAATGATCCCTACTCAATGCTTTAGTAAAGATATCTGTAATTTATTTGTCAGTAGCACATAATTCGATTGAGATCATTCTTTTTCATAGTTATCTCTAAGGAAATGGTGTCTGACATCTATGTGCTTGGTTCTCTTATGATGAACCAGGTACTTCGTCATACTAATTGCACTAGTGTTTTCATAGAATATAGGAATGCATCGAACCTCTATACCAAAATCCATGAGTTGTTGCTTGATCCATAGTAGCTGAGCACAGCATGAGGATGCAGCAACATATTCAGCCTCAACAGTAGACAAGGCTACTGAGTTTTGTTTCTTGGTAGCCCAAGACACAAGGCAAGAGCCCAAAAAGTGAGCCATGCCTGAAATATTTTTCCTGTCAACCAGGAAACCTGCATAATCAGCATCAACATATCCTACAAGGTCAAAATTACTACCTTTAGGATACCAAAGGCATAAATTAGTTATGCCTTTATAATATCTCATAATTCTCTTCACTGCAGTTAGATGGGACTCCTTTGGATTTGCCTGAAATCTAGCACACAGCCCTAAACTAAACACAATATCAGGTCTGCTGGCAGTGAGATATAGTAAAGACCCAATCATCCCTCTGTATAGATTTTGATCAATAGATGAACCAGGTTCATCCACGTCTAATTTTTTAGTTGTGTCTATGGGGGTGTCTATTTCCTTGGAGTCTTCCATTTTAAATCTTTTGAGCAATTCTTTCACATATTTTTGTTGATGAATCATTGTTCCATTTGAGTTTTGCTTAATTTGCAAGCCTAAAAAGAAGTTTAGCTCACCCATCATACTCATCGCAAACTCACTCCCCATAAGCTTGGAAAATTCCTTACTCAATTTTTCAGAGGTTGCTCCAAATATGATATCATCCACATATATTTGCACAACCATGAGATTCTTACCTTTTTCCTTTAAGAACAATGTGCTATCAATTTTACCTCGTTTGTAGTCATGTTCTAGCAGGAATTTATATAGCCGCTCATACCATGCTCTTGGTGCTTGTTTGAGTCCATACAAGGCCCATTCAAGTTTATACACATGGTCAAGTGTCTTCTTGCTTTCAAATCCTGGAGGCTGTTTGACAAATACTTCTTCCTTTAGATAGCCATTGAGGAAAGCACTCTTTACATCCATCTGGTGGAAACTGAATTCCATGTGAGCAGTAAATGCTATAAGAAGTCTGATTGTCTCTAGTCTTGCCACAGGAGCAAAGGTCTCATCATAATCAATTCCCTCCTCTTGACTATATCCTTGGACAACCAGTCTGGCCTTGTTTCTTGTAACAGTTCCATATTCATCGAGTTTGTTCCTGAAGACCCACTTTGTGCCAATCACTCATCTGTCTAGTGGTCTGGGTACCAAGTGCCATACTTGACTTCTTTCAAATTTATTAAGCTCTTCTTGCATGGCATTTACCCAGTCAGCATCATGTAAGGCTTCAACAATGTTCTTTGGTTTGACCAAGGATAGAAAGGCATCAAACGCATACAGATTTTTCAAGGAGGATATTGTTTTGATTCCGGATGTCAAATCTGTTATGATGTTCTCAAGGGGGTGATAGCTTTGATATCTGTGTGGTTTGAGCACCAATTGTTCACGACTAGATGATTCCATGGTGTCTTGTTGGTGTGGAACAGGATCCGGGCCAAGATCTAGAGGGATTTGTTGTTGAGTTCCCCCTGTCAAGTTGCTTGGGGTAGTTAGACCTGGTCCATCACCTGTTCCATCTTCCATATTTGCTTCAGTTTGTTCACTACTTCTTACCAGTCCAAGCTCCTCATCTTCTGGTTCCTGTCTCTCAGAAAGAGTGTTAGTTTCATCAAAAATAACATGCACACTCTCTTCTACACACATAGTTCTTTTGTTATATACTTTATAAGCTTTGTTGTGTGATGGATATCCCAAGAATACTCCCTCATCACTTTCGGGATCAAAGTTTCCTAGGGAATCATTGTCGTTGTTATGCACAAAGCACTTGCATCCAAAAGCCCTAAGGTGGGATATGTTGGGCTTTCTCCCTTTAAGTAATTCATAAGGAGTTTTCTCTACCAGTGGTCTGGTCATGCATCTATTTATTATGTAGCATGCAGTGTTTATTGCTTATGCCCAGAAGCTATGGGGTTGTTTGCTACAAACAAGCATGGTTTTAGACATATATTCAAGAGTTTTGTTCTTTCTTTCAACAACCTCATTTTGCTGTGGGGTTCTAGGGGCGGAAACGTTGTGATTTATGCCATGTTCATCACAGAATTCAGCAAACTTTGCATTCTCAAATTAAGTACCATGATCAGATCTTATTGATGCTAGTTGATTTCCTAACTGTTTTTGAATTTTTCTAACAAATAAAGTATACATATCAAATGCTTCATATTTAGATGTCAGAAATAAGGTCCAAGTGAACCTTGACTAGTCATCAACTAGCACCATTACATATTTCTTACCACATCTGCTCAGAGTTCTCATACCAGTTCTAACGTCCTGGTGGTACTGACCATTTTCTTGCTTTTGAATGAGGATCTTACATGCTTCCCCCTTGCACATGCCTCACAAACTTTGTCTTCCTTGAACTTAATGTTAGCAAGCCCTACCACTAAGTCCTTAGAGACTAATTTGTTAAGCTGGTTCAGACTCGCGTGACCAATTCTTTTGTGCCAAAGGAGGGGATCACTGTCCAACACACTTAAGCAAGTGAGTTCATTTTCTGATAGTGTGGACAAGTCTATGACATAAATGTTATTCATTCTTTTTCCCTACAAAACAATCTTGTCAGTAAGAAAGTTAATCATAAAACATTTTGTGGAAGTGAAAGCAACCAGGTTATCTCTGTCACACAATTGTGACACGCTGATCAGGCTATATTTCAAGCCATCTATCAAGTACACATTCTCAATGGAACGTGTTTCATCCTTACCTACCGACCCCAATAATTTCACCTTTCTTTACATTTCCAAAGGAGACATTTCCTCCTTTGAGGTTTTCAAGTGAAAGGAATTGTTCCTTGTTCCCAGTCATATGTTTTGAGCCGCCGCTGTCTAGGCACAAAATTTGGATGCTTTCTCTCACTTGAACCTACAACAAGACATCAGGGGTTAGTCTTAGGGACCTAAACCAGTTTGGGTCCTTTTCTATTAGAGAAAGGATGAACCAAGCTTTTTCTGTCCCAATTTGGTAACCAATTTTTCTTTCGTACAAAACTTTCATTTCTTCGACTGGCCTGCTCTTTTGCAGTACATTCAATTTTGTAGTGGCCAGTCTTACCACAGTGGGTGCAGTTTGTAATCTCAGGAAAAGTGAGATACTTGCTTTTGGGATCCCATTTGGGCATTTGACTCCCAAAGCCAAGTCTTCTTCTGTTGTTACTATGATTTTCTTGAAGCCATGTCAAGGCATCAGAAGATTTATTGCATTTGCAAGTTCGATCTAATTCATGTTTGACTTTACCAAGTTTCTGTTCATCCTTGGTGTACATCTTATCCTTTAGTTTTCCCACATTTTCTTCTAACATGATATGAGAATGATCAACAGTCTTTTTACTAGTTCCTAGCTTTAACTTTAAATTTTCAGATTTTAGCTCTAGGATTTTAGTTTCAAGTGGATGAACTGGTTCTTCAAGGCAGTGTTTTCCTTTTCAGATTCACTTATTTTGATTTCCAGGTTCATGCATTTTGCTTTTAACATTACACACTCTTTAGAGAGTTGTTCTTTCTCTTTGTTTGTCTCTTCGGAGTCATCCATAAAATCAAGTAGCAACTCAGAGAGTTTTTCTTTAGATAGGAACTTTATCTTGTTTTTGAGATGGGATATACTTACCTCTGGTTCTTCATGTGATTCCTCATCAGATTCCCTAATTGCCATGAGCGCCTGTTCTTCATTCTCACTATCTTTTGATTCTTCATATGAGTTTTCCCCCCAAGCAGCAACCATAGCTTTTGTTGTGGTTTTCTTGGGATGGACCAGTTCCTTCTTCATGTTCCTTCATTTAGATATCTCCCTTTTCCATTCTACTTCCCACTGAGGATAGTTCTTGATGTGGTGGTCAATCTTTCCACATTTGTAGCATCCCTCGTTGGCTGGCCTTTCTGGAGCTTTAGCTTTGTTGTAGTTTCGACCTCTTGAGATGCCTTTTTTCCTTAAGAGGAAGTTTCTGAATTCCTTAGTGATCATGTCCATCTCATATTCCTCCAGATCTGCTCCCTCGGTGATTCTCAGTGCTAGACTCCTTTCCTTCTTTTGAGCATCCATGTTCATTGTCTGCCTTCTAAGTTCATAGGTAGTAAGGTTTCTAATTAGTCCAATCTGAGGGTTGCCATATTTTTGGATTCCTGGATACTAGTGATTTTACTTTCCCAAGAAATTGGTAAGACCCTTGTCAGGATCTTCTCCACCCAGTCCTCTTCAAGAATGGCTCTACCAAGAGACTTGAGTTCATTTTTCAGAGTTGTAAACCTCGTGTACATCTCTTGGATTGTCTCTCCTTCTTTCATAGTGAAGTTTTCATACTGAAAGTATAGAAGAGTACCTCTTGATCATTTCACTTGAGGTGTTCCTTTGTGGGCTACTTGCAAGGTATCCCAAATTTCTTTGGAAGTGGTGCAACTTTGAATCCTTCTATACTCGTCTGGACCTAGTCGACAAACTAGCCATTTTTTGGCCTTAAAAGTTTTCTCCCATTTCTTCAGATCCTCAGCAGTGCAGTCAGCTCTACTTTTTGGAACATCTACTCCTTCAACAGTCTTCTTCATGGTGTCTAAAAGATCATCAGTGACTATGTCCCTGAGTTCATAGTCTTCTCCAATTAAGTGGTCCTTCATCCTGTTCTTCCACCAGGAGTAATACTGGCCATTAAAGAGTGGTGGCCTTGTAGTTGATTGACCCTCCCAGTTTTCAGGTGGTGCACTCAATTTGATCTTTTCCAAGGTGTTAGCTTTTTCAAGGATAACCTTCTCTGATACCAATTGATGTTTTCTACGTCAATACCACACAAGAGGGAGTGTGATTTGTGTGGTGTACAATTTTCGAGTGCAGTCTCTACAGAAGAACCTGGTTCTTCTTGGTGTTCCAACTTCTATAGTTTGCGGAAAAGTAATTGCAAAAATAAAAGAACACAATAATTTTACGTGAAAAACACCTGGCTCAAAAGGGGAAAAACCACGACCTACTTCCCAGTAGGATTTTCCCAAACTCTTGACTATGTCAATGAGCCAAACAACATTTACAAAATAAACCCTTTTGTAAACCTAAGGACTAACTCTAATCCCTTTTTGGTGAAATAGCTTCGAGCTAATTGCGACAAACTTCAAGTTAACTCTAAATTGAACATTGTGTACCTATTACAATTGCTTCTAGATAAAGCTAAAATATACAATGTGTAATCACCTAATACAAAGAACTAGACTCAAAAGACAACAAATGGAACTAGTTCTTCGAGCTGGTTCAAGTAGCTTTTGAGTCGCACAAGGATTCTTCACTCGAACTGCTTGCAAAATTGCCTTGGTAATTTTGCCTTCAAATCTTGTTTCACTTCTGTGTTTGTGCGCAAAATCTTCAGTAGGAATGATTCAACAATTTATAGAATCAGTAGTTGAGATGTTGTTGTTCAGTTCTGGTGCAACTCTTCCTTGATGGAAGAGTTTGTGTTTATCTCAACTTCCTTGATCTTGATTCTGTCCTACATGAATTTGAATTCCACCTCCTTATCAATTTGCAACCTTTTCTCTTAGGAGATAACCTCTTAGTTCAGAGATTATGTTTATCTTCTGCGCATGGACTCTTCTCGTGCCAACTGGTCTGTTTGACTATGTTTGCCCTGATGGACATGGTTCAACCGTGTTTTCATTTGTCATTCTTCAAAACCATGCAGTGACTTGATTCAACAAAACCATACAAGGTTTTAACCATTTTGAAGACATACTCTGGGTGAGCATGACTTTCAAACCCAGGGGGCTGCTTGACATATACTTCTTCCTTGACAAACCCATTTAGGAATGCACTTTTCACATCCATTTGGAATAAGGTGAATTTCATATGAGATGCAAAAGCAATAAGAATTCGAATGGATTCCATACGAGCAACAGGAGCAAAATTTTCATCATAATCAATCCCTTCCTCTTGACTGTAACCCTGGACTACAAGCCTTGCTTTATTTCTGGTTGTTTTCCCATTCTCATCCAGCTTGTTCCTGAACACCCACCTGGTTCCTATGATGGTTCTGTCTGAGGGTCGAGGTACCAGATGCCAGACTTTGTTTCTATCAAACTAATGAAGCTCCTTCTGCATAGCAATGATCCAATCTGCATCCTTCAAAGCTTCCTTAATATTTTTGGTTTCTATTTGGGATAGAAAGGCTGAGAAAGCTAGGGAATTTCTGGTTTTGGATCTGGTTTGGACTCCGGAATCAAGGGGAGTGATTATATTATCAAGAGGATGAGAGATATTATGTTTCCAATTTGGAACCTGAATTTGATGGATGGAAGAACTTGGTAAATCAGAGGACTTTCTCTGCACATCTTGTTCTGCTACCTGTGGAGTGTCTTTCACAGCATCTCCAACTCTTTCTTCAGCTTCTGTGGGTGAGATAGGGGTACCGGGTTACTCTTGTGAACCGGAGGAGGAGGCTGCATTGCTTTCACTCGCCTCCTTTGTTTGACTCATCATGTCAGCTTTGCCATTAGAGACATCAGATATCTCTCCAGGAACCAGGAGTGGTTCATAATCTTGATCATTACCATTTTCATCCCTTTTTGAGGAGGGAGTCTCATTGAAAAGTACATGAACACTCTCTTCTACACAGTGGGTTCTCTTGTTGTACACCTTGTATGCTTTGCTTTGAGAAGAGTATCCCAAGAAAATTCCTTCATCACTTTTGGCATCGAATTTCCCAAGTTGATCCTTCCCGTTGTTCAGAACATAGCACTTGCATCCAAAGGATCTCAGATGTCTTGTCTTTGGCTTTCTTTCATTGAGCAATTCATAGGGGGTTTTGTTCAGGAAGGACCTGATCATGCACTTGTTCACTAAGTAGCAGGCAGTGTTGATTGCTTCTGCCTAAAAGTTCTTTGCAATCCCACTATGGCGCATGCATCACAGACTCTGTTCTCCTTGAATTTGGAGTTTGGCATACCATGAACCAGGTCCTTCTTTATCAGCTTGTTCAGGAGGGAAAAGCTAGCATGACCCAATCTTCTATGCCAAAGCTCTGCATCATCATCAACGGCCTTCAAGAAGCTCACTTCACCAGCTTCCAAGGATTCAAAATCAGCAACATAGATGTTCTTATGTCTCTTGGCTATCAACACCACTTCTCCAGTTACTAGGCTAGTAACAGTGCACACCTTGGACAAGAATTCCACTTTATTTCCTTTATCACAGATCTGAGAGACACTCAATAAGCTATATTTCAAGACATCCACATAGTACACATTTTCAATTGAGTGCTCCAGAGACTTTCCAACCCTTCCGACACCAAGGATGTATCCCTTTTTTCCATTGCCAAAGGATACATCCCCACCATGCAGGGCTTTCAATGAGAGAAAATCCATAGTGTTTCCAGTCATATGCTTAGAGCATCCACTGTCCATGATCCATTGTAGTCCAAATCCTCCCACTGATCCCTGAAAAATTTAATCAAGGGTTAAACATAGGAACCCAAACAAGTTTGGGTCCCTTGTAGTTAGGAAAGGCATGAATACGTGCTCTTCTAGTCCATGCAGGCAGGAATTGACTTTTCTTTCTGGGACCTGGTCCCTTCTTGGTGTTTCTCTTGCCATCAAACATTTTGTTTTTCTGAGCCGACTGATCCCTGGCTGGGCAACTTTCCTTGAAATGCCCGTTGTTTTCACAATGGGTACATAGCCAATTGTCTGGGACCGTGACATACTTGTTGTGAGGGTTTTAAGGAATTTTCTCCTTTTGGAACCCGATCCCCTACCTGTTTCTAATGTTACTGAAGTACATGGCAGTGACAGCATTTGTGGACCAGGTCCAATTTAGTGATTTTTAAGATCAGATTTTAGTTTACCCATCTCAGTTTGCAGCTACCTATTTTTCTCAAGCTCACAGCACAAACTTGTTTTGACATCATTCAGCTCTTTTTCAAGCTTGATGTGTTTTTCACTGGCTATTTCTTTTCCTTTATCTACTCCTGAAGTACCAGGTTCTAGTTGGAGTCCCTTTATAGTTTCTTCTAGGTCTGTGATCACAACTAGAAGATCATCTCTTTCCTGCTCAACTGCATTAATCCTCTCACTCAGACTATTCTTTTCATTGTTCATATTTTCCACTGTTTCTTTCAAGTCTACTATCACTATGGTTAGATTATCTCTATCATTTTCTACCTTTCTTGTTTTTTCTTCTACCAGTTCCTTTTCTTTTTCAAATTTTTTTATGTTCTCCTTAAGGTCCACAACTGCTACCACTAGGTCATCTTTCTCATTATCAACACTGTTGATTTTACACAAGAGATTCTTTCTCTCTTTCAAGATCACTTATAGTTTCTTTCAAATCTACCACACACACAACTAGATCATCTCTAGTTTGTTAAACTTCTCCTAGTTCTATGGTCAATGTGTCCTTATCTTCAACTAAGCTGTAATAGGTATCAATGAGAATATTTGACAATGGCATTAATTTTTTCGGAGAATAGGACTTCAGATTTCTCTGAACATCCCTGAAGTTTACCTCATCTTTGTCATCTTGTTTTTCGTCATCAGACTGATCCATAAGAGCAAACAATGAGTCATACTCATTAGCCTTGTTTTCTACTGCTCATAGAGTTGTTTTCTACTTCAGGTTCCTCTTCTGATTTTCTTGATGAATCTCCCCAAGCAGCAAGAGCCTGTTTCACAACGTTGTCAGCTGTGCTTTTTCTACTGAATCTTTTGTCAGGAACCTGGTTCCTCTTTGCAGCTTTGTCGGAGTTGTGCTTGTAGGTGTCCAGCTTCAGGAACGGGCAATCTTTTATGAAGTGTCCGGGTTTACCACATTTATGACACATGTCATAGTTTCTAGGCTTACTTGAGCTGCCTCTTCTTGGTATTCCCCCATTCATTCGAACCATCTTCTGAAATCTCTTGGAGAGATAAGCCATGTCATTGTCCTCTTCACTTGACTCATGTTTTTCAGCTTGAAGAACCAGGTTCTTCTCCTTCTTGGATTCTCTTCTTTCACTATCTTTCTTCCTTTTCATCTCATATGTTTTCAGATTTCCAATCAACCTATCCATTGTTAGTTTTTGCAAGTCTTTTGCTTCAGTGATAGTATTTACTTTTCTTTCCCAGGAGCTAGGCAGAACACTCAGAATCTTTCGCACTAGCTTGTTCCTGGGAATGACTTCTCCTAATGAGTGAAGCTCATTAATGATGGAAGTAAATCTAGTATGCATATCCTGTATAGATTCATCGTACCTTATCCTGAACAGTTCATACTCAGTAGTGAGCATGTCAATCTTGGACTGCTTCACTTGCGTCGTTCTTTCATGTGTTATTTGTAAGGCTTCCCAGATTTCTTTGGTTGATGGGCATGCTGAGATCCTATTGTATTCGTCAGGTCCTATACCGCATACCAGAATTTTCTTTGCACGAAAATTATTTTTCAGTGCTTTCCTGTCAGCATCGTTGTAATCCTTCCAGGTTTTTGGCACCAACAGACCAGCCTCTCCAACCTTATACATAGGAACATGAGGACCATCACAGATGATGTCCCATAACTCAGAATCTTCAGCCATTATGAAGTCATGCATACGGATTTTCCACCACCCATAGTATTGACCGTTGAATCTAGGAGGTCGATAAGTATATTGTCCTTCTTCGATGTTTGGTGGAGCATCCATTACAGATCCTTTCTAGGTGTTAACCATTTAGAAAGAGCCTGCTCTATACAAATTGATAGTTTCTATGAGTCCACCAAACTGTAGAGATACCTGGTCCTCTACTAGTTCCCACAGATGAGTACACTAAGAAAGTAAGTAAAAGAGACAAGGGATTTTTACGTGGAAAAATCCCATTCAAGAGGACAAAAACCACGACCTACACTTGTAGGATTTCAACTTCACTAACTTGTAATCTAAACTATTACAAGCCACTTTGTAATAAACTTCTTACAAAGACTTTAACACACTAACTTGTAATCACTATCACAAGCCACTTTGTCACTTTATAGTTACAAAGACTTTTCACTTGTGACTACACTAGTCACAATAGAAACACAAGAGGTTTAAGGTTGAGAGATTCCTAACACGGTGCTTCTACAAAAGTAAGTAGGATACAATGAAAAACAAAATGCAAGATTACAACTCAACTAAGGACACTAACGACACAAGGTGAAACTGGTCCGTCTTAGTGGAGTTGTCTTCTTTCTCTTGACACAATTGAGTCTTCAATGCTAGAACCCTATTCAATGCTTGAGAGAATGTTTTTAGTTAAGGCTCAAGTGAATGTCTTGTTTGTCTCCAAACAATACATTATATCCCTAGGACACTCCAAGGAGGATGCCCATATCCTAAAAGTACCCTTCATAACCAATGGGAAGTGATTGTTGCACTGTTACTGCACTGTAGCGTGTACAGTTGCAGGCAGTCGATTTTCTCTCACAGCTTTTACAATCATAGAGTTGACTTGCACTTTCATCAGTGAGACTGTCAAGGGATCATGTCCCTCAGTTGTTTCTTCTGAGTTCAACAGTACATTGTCCAGAAATCCTTGAGTTAAAGTTGACTGGTTGTGCTGGCCACATATCAGGTCCTTCCTCTGGTTCTTCACATAAAAGTTTGTTAGATCATCAAAACAGAATACATCCCATCAATTCTCTTTTACCTTAAAATTCTATTGACTCTTTTGCTGAGCTTGCAAATTTCTTCATAAAAGCGCATTCTGGTGCACAAAAAGTATAAAAGAATGGAAGACACATTCAAAATAAAACAAGGAGACACGGAGTTGCTCCGTGAGTTCGTAGACAGGTTTCAACGTGAAAGAATGTTGTTACCAAGAGTGCCCGACAATTGGGCAGCAATGGCATTTGCAAGTGTTTTGAATGATAGAAACTCGGAAGCTACGAGGAGGCTCAAAGAAAGCTTGAGAGAGTTCCCATCCACGACACGGAACGATGTGTATAACAGGTACACCAAGTTACGAATAGAAGAAGATACCATTGCACAATCAAAAGCAGAAGACATGACCAGTTCTAGACGCTCTGAATCAGAAAGGAAAACTGGTAAAAACAATCCATACATGGGACCTTCGGGATGAGAGACTCGTCCCAGCTTTGAAAGTACACGGTCAGATCACAGACCGTCAAATAGAGATAAGAGCTCATCCTCATCATGTTCTAGACAGGATCGAGATGAGCGAAATAGAGGTAATGCAAGAATTGTAGACTACAATTTCAATGTAATTACTTCTAAATTAATTACAGTATTAAGAAATATGGGTGATAAAGTTCGATGGCCCAAAGAAATGAGATCGAATCCAAACAAAAGGAATCCAAACTTCTGGTGCGAATTCCATAAAGATCATGGACACAGAATGTCACATTGCAGGTTATTGCAAGGTGGGGTAGAACATTTATTAAAACAAGGCTATCTAACAGAACTATTTAGTGAAAAAGGTAAACAGGAATATATGAAGAACATGTAGGATCCCCCAAAGCCACTATCTCCAAAGAGAACACTAAATGTGATACATAGAGGAGATGAGGTGAATGGTGTGATTTGCAAAAGAACAACCAAGTCCATAATTACTCAGGGGAAGCGAGCTCGTGAAACTTTGGAAGCTAGCGATATATCATTTGACGAAACAGATGCTGAGGGATTATTGCTTCCACATAACGACGCACTAGTAAAATCTCTACTTATACATGAAACTAACGTGAAAAGAGTGTTAATTGATCCAGGTAGCTCGGTCAATATCATTTTGTTGAGGGTTGTTGAAGAGATGCTAATGGGGAACCATGTAATTCCAAAAGCACGTTCCTTGTCCGGGTTCAACAACTCTACTGTCATAACAAAAGGAGAAATCGAGCTTAGTACCTATGTAGAAGGCGCTATCAAAGATACGAAATTCCAAGTCATTGATACTGACATGGCTTATAACGTAATCATGGGGAGACTGTGGATCAATGATATGGAAAAATTACCTTCTACTCTACATCAGGTAATTAAATTCCATTCCAAATGGGGAATTCAATAGATTCGAGGTGATCAACATACCTCAAGGAACATTAACTCAGTGGTACATTCCAACAAAAAAGAAGTAGTAGAAGAATCAAAGGACGAGGAAACAACTCAAACAGACACGAAAGAAAACGATAAAGAGAAGGTGAATCAAATCATCACAGATGTTGCATCAAAACATACGGACATGGATTCCAGACCTGATGTCATTCAAGAACCAGAAGAAGACGTGCATATCAAGACAACTACTGAGGAACTCAAAGTTGTTCCACTGTTTGAGCATGAGCCTGAGAAAAAAGTTCATATAGGCACAAGGCTAAGCCTCACCAGAAGAGGTAAGTTAATTGAATATTTAAGAGCTAACGCAGATTGTTTTGCTTGGTCCCATTCAGATATGACAGGTATACCCCCAGAAGTGATGACTCATAAACTAAATAAAGACCCATCATTCGTTCCTGTCAAGAAAAAGAAAAGAAAGCAGGGACCATTCAAGAATCAATTGATCGATGAAGAGGAGGACTTATTGTTACAAAGTCATGCCTTTTGGCCTGAAAAATGTTGTAGCCACGTATCAAAGGCTAGTGACCAAGATGTTCCAGGAACATCTGGGGAAAACAATGGAGGTTTAAATTGATGACATGTTGGTGAAATCAACACAAGCAGAGGATCATTTCAGCATCTTTCAATTACTTTTGAAATTCTCTGCAGGTATAACATGAAATTAAATCCAAAAAAGTGTGCCTTTGGCGTCGAATCAGGTAAATTTTTGGGGTTTCTCGTATCAAATAGAGGCATTGAAGTAAATCCTGCTCAAATTAAAGCTATTGAAGAAATACATGATATACTTACAAGCAAAAAAGAAGTTCAAAGATTAACAGGTAGGGTTGTAGCCTTAGGAAGATTCATCTCCAGGTCTTCAGAGAAGAGTTTTAAATTCTTCTCAGTTCTAAAAAAGCAGAATCAGTTCGAATGGACTGAAGAATTCCAACAGGCTCTCAAAAATATGAAGGCTTATCTATCAAATCCCCCGCTGTTGTCTAAACCAAAGGAGGGGGAGAGGCTATATGTGTATCTTGCCTTTGCAGAAATTGACGTAAGTGCAGTATTGGTAAGAGAAGACAAAGGTAAACAACCACATATTTATTACGTGAGTAAATCTTTATTAGATGCTGAAACTAGATATCCTCATCTAGAAAAATTAGCCTTGGCTCTAATCATGGCAGCTAGAAAGCTAAGACCGTACATTCAATGTCACCCAATTACTGTCGTAACTTAGTATCCATTGAGAAATATTTTTCATAAAAAAGAACTATCAGGGAGATTAGCTAAATGAGCCATAGAATTAAGCGAACATGACATAATCTATCAGCCTATGACTGCAATAAAGTCTCAGATTTTAGCTAATTATGTCGCTTATTTTAATACTAGCATAATCCCTGAAGTGGAAAAAGAGTTGCAAATCTTCAATGGGGGTATCCAGGAATATGGTCCCTATTCACTGACGACTCTTCTAACTTACGAGGAGCCGCTTTGGGAATTGTTTTAATATCACCTACGGGTGAAAAGATAAGACAAGCTATTAAATGTTATCCCATAACTAACAATGAAGCAGAGTACGAAGTTGTCATTGCAGGACTTGAATTAGCAAGAGAACTCTCAATCGAGAATATCGTGATCAAAAGTGATTCTCAATTAGTGGTAAACCAGATGCATGGGACTTATACTGCTAGAGAGGCTCGAATGCAACAATATCTGGAAAGGGCACGAGATATTGTAATACAATTCCAGTCATGGAAGATTATGCAAGTACCTAGAGAGGAAAATGCAGAAGCGGATGCATTAGCTAATCTCGCAGTAGTTACCGACGTAACGAATAAAGATAATGCTATTGTGATACACTTATTTCATTTAGCAATCGATCAGGATAAAAATTAGGTAACATATAATAATTTAATCTGGGATTGGAGAAACAAAATTATAATTTTTTTGCAGAATGGTATCGTGCCTAAAGATAAAAAAGAAGCTCAAGCACTTCACCGAAAAGCAGCACAGTGCTGTCTAGTTCGTGATACTTTATACCAAAAAAAGTTTGGAGGTCCCCTAGCAAGGTGCCTTGGACCCAATCAAACAGAGTACGTAAGGAAAGAAGTACACGAAGGACACTGTGGAAACCATGCAGTAGCAAGGTCCTTAGTCAAAACCCTGATCAGGGTAGGGTACTATTGGCCTAAAATGGAGGAAGACACTGAGAATTTTGTAGCTAAATGCGATAAATGCCACCGATATGCTAATAATATGCATCGACCAGCAGAATTCTCCACCCAGTTTTTTCACCTTGGCCGTTCATGAAATGGGGAATGGATATAGTAGGACCTCTTCTCCCAGCTAAAGGAAAGGTACGGTTTTTACTTGTATTAAGAGATTATTTCTCAAAATGGGTGGAGGCATATGCTTTTAAACAGGTGCGATAAAAAGAAGTGAAAAGCTTTATATGGAAAAACATCATATGCCGTTTTGGTGTACCAAAGGAAATCTTATGTGACAATGCCCCAAAATTCATAGGCTCACAAATCACAAAATTCTTCCAAAGCTGGCAAATCAAACGAATCACTTCTTCGCCATATCACCTCGTGGCTAATGGGCAAGCCGAGTCAACGAACAAAATCATTGTCAACAATTTGAAGAAACGGTTGGAAAAAGCTAAGGGAAATTGGCCTGAAGAGATACCGGCAGTATTATGGGCTTACAAAACTACTGCAAACAGAGTTAAGGGAGAAACCCCATTCGCTCTTGTTTATGGTTCAGAAGCTTTAATACTGGTGTAAACTGGTGAACCAAGCACAAGATTCACAATAGTAACAGAAGAAAAAAACAACGACGAGTTGAGAACAAATAGGATTTTACTCGGGCAAAGGAGAAAAGCTGCATTAATACGTATGGCAGCTCAAAAACAAATTATAGAGCAATATTACAACAGAAAATCTCACCTCAGATATTTTAAAATCGGGGACTTCGTCCTTCAAAAAGTCTTCCAATCAATAAAGGAAGTTGGTGCAGGAAAACTAAATCCAAATTGAGAAGGACCCAAAAACATTCGTGGCATTGCTAGAAAAGGCGCTTATGAGCTGGAAACCATGGATGGTGGAATTTTACCAACAAGTCGGAATTCTATTCATTTGAAGAAGTATTACTTCTAAGGAAAATGAATACCCACGGTCTTGTATCATTACGTTTGATTTTATTTTAGTACAGTTAAAATTATACTAACCATTTTAGATGATAGGCAAAAAGCTAACCCATCACCAGATGATGTTATTAGACCTGCATAGACACGAGGAAGTAACTGAATTCCTGGTCTAGGGTTATAACTTTCTTACGGACGTTTTAAAGGGTTAAGCAGCCATCATCTAAACTATATACCTTCGAGTCCCGTATATTTTTCCTTTTCAGCAAAAGGACCACAAGAAAGGAATAGTCAAGTGCTCGAGATTTCATTCTTCAAAGCTCAAACACGGGACTATACAGTATGTAAGGCAAAGAAGAAGAAAAGAAGACTATCAAAAAAGTCAACGCTCAAGCCTAAAGATCCATGTTTCCCAACAAGTCAAGCGTCATGAGCAAAATCAAAGAGCCAAAGACAAAAACACAAAGCCTAACTCAGAAACCTACAAAAAACATATTCGTGAATGTAAATGAATGTTTAGGTTAAAGGCAGAATGTTAGTCACCGGCAAAAATGCATACCCAAAATGCATACCCTTATATTTATTCAAAAATTATTGTAAAGGAAAATAGTTACGGGTAAAAATTCATACCCTCGTATTTATTCCAAATCTGTTGTAAAGAAAACAATTACAAAAGAGTTATAGACGATACTCAAACACATGTAAAATGTTACGAAAGATCAGATAATACAAAGACTTTCTTCAAAACATCGTTCAGCAAAACATGTGAAATTCCTATCTCTTTTTTGTACATTTACACCATTATGAAGTTAAGACGTCTTCTTCATTAAGTGTCGATCATAAAATGGACCACTTTTATAAATCATTCCTATTCCAAAAAGGCACGAAATATCAAAGCATTTTTCAATGCAAAGTTAAAAACTAAGGGGTAAAACAAAAACCTTAACGAAAAGCATGCAAGCACTTAAGAGTAACACAAAAACTCTAGAAATCATAAGTCATGATAATATTAATATTAATATTAATATTATGGCAAAAACTAAGTATTAACTTAGTTCCAAGCCAGATTTGTTTAAACAAAGGTTGTCCCTAAGTTGTCAGTTGGAGACTTACAAGAACAAAACTTTACCCCCAAATGGGACCGGGGGTAACCACCAATTGTTCCAATGAAAAAAGAGAAAAAGACAGGGTTCAATAAACTCTTTCACTAGAAAGGGGGATTATCTTCGTCGGCAGAATCAGCGGATTGAGATGGGGTGGCTTAAACAACAGCTTCATCAGGGACCTCAACTTCAGGTGATGAGCAATTTTGACTCTGCCGAGACTTTTCAATCGTCTCTTTGGTCTTGCTGATTTCAGCTTCCAAGTAAAAATTCTCTTGGCCCATTTCCGTCAATGTGTCAAGTCGGACATTCAAATAAGCCCAACTAATATCAACATCTGCTTTTTCCTCAAGAGCCTTGTAGTATTTCTCCCATTGTTCAATATCAGCTCTTAACTCATCTTTCTCAGCCATGTCAGCATCATGAGAAACCTGCAAAGGGTCAAGGATTCTTTCCAGAAATTAAATCTTGTCTGAAGATTCACGGAGGTCTTCTTAGGTCTGAGTAAGTGATTGCACAAGTTCATCAGCGTAAGCCTCCTTTTGAACCAACAAAGCCTTCTGGCTCCTTATCTCTTCAGTAGCATGGGAAATCTGCTCCGCAAAGAAAGACTCCAAGATGTTTTTATCCTTACCTGCCTGATTTGATGATGCCTTCTCTATGGATAGTTCCGCTTCAATGACTCTGATTTGCTGCTCCAAGGTACATTTCTCCTCCTCCATTGCCTCCATATCAAGATGTAGACTCTCAAACTTCTCCTTCCAATTGTCAGCCTCGGTATGATAGTCATTTGCTAATTACTCCATTTGAACGACTCTTTTCATTAATTCCGTGCCAATAAGATTGATCTGCATAAAAGGATAAGTTAGATATAGTAAAGGATATGAAAAGAATGAGGGATGGTTTAGAGTCTACCTTCAGGGACAAGTGCACAATCTCGTTCATCCAAGTTAAGGAGCTGAGACTTTCCAACTTAGACTTCTTAACCGAGCCTATCAAGGGCTTTAACCATACATCCGCCTTGCCTGATTTCTTCAAGAGGTTGCCTCCTGTAGGAACCTCTATCATTACTTGCTTCATCACCCCCTACTGGAAGACCCAACTTCGGAAATAGAAGGCACGGAAGCAGGGGCGGATGAAAGAGTTACAGATGGAATAGGTTGAGGAGCAGAAACAGCAACGGGAGAAGAAAATGAATGTTCAACAGGAGTATATGGAGGGAAAATAGCAAGAGGCGCTTTTTCTGAAACAATACAAAAACCTTGCTGGAATAGTTGATCAACTGACTCATGAACAGGAGAGGGAGTTGCATCTTCAGGAGCGGAAAGCTCTGGTTCAGGTACGGGAGGATCAACAATGGGGACGAATTCATCGTCAGAGACTACCCTCCTCCTTCTCGACCTATGAATTAGTGAACCTTCCTCCTGTACTTCTTCATCCTCCAAGGTCTGGGACCCACTTGCCTTCCTTTTTGACGAGGAGGAACCAACAATGATTTCCTGGGCCTTATCCAGGGAAAGTTTTGAAACGGACACAGCAGCAATAAAAATTCCACAAGAAGGAAACCATAACAAATGAAAGGGATCAGAAAATCTCGAAAGGAGGAAGAAGAGAAGTAAAAGACAAACCCTTACCATGGGTTTTCACCTTCCAACCAAGAAGTAAAAGAAACAGTCACGGTACAAATAAATTATCAAAGACAAAGTAGGAAAGTGAGCAAAACCATACTCACGTGCAATGTTCCACTTCTCATGGAAGGGGAGGTTTTCTTCACCTACTAAACCTGCAGTAGGGACAGTAACATACCGAACATACCATCCTCTATCCTTGTCATCATCTGGTATAACTAAAACTCTTTTACTCCTAACCGCGAGAGTAAAACACCCTTGGCAGAATAGCATCGGGGAATAGAGGTGAATAAGATAATGGAAAGTAAAAGGAAACGAAGCTAAATTGGCCAAGTACCTAAGGCATGCAACGTCCCTCCAAATAAGAGGATCAATCTGTCCCAAGAAAACATTGAAGAATCGACAGAATGCAATGATAACAGGGTCGATAAGAGGCTTAAACCCTAAAGTGAAGGGATACGTGTATACAAAAGAATACCAGTTCTATAAGAAGTTATTCTTTGATTGTCATTAGGAACTACTACCGGAAAGTCAGATTTCCAACAGCAATCTCTGCGTACGAGTGACACTTAACCCTCTATTATTTGGGTAGGATAAAGGTCAGCACTATTATGTGATGACATGGAAGAAAGTTGTGCACTACTCACTGTCCTTTACAAAAGAAAACTCGGCGAGACAATCTCATCGACTCCCGATTCACGAAGTGGTTCATTATGTTCCCTACTCTTCAAAGAAGATCTGGAAGCCCTAACCCTCGAAGAAAACAAAGAAATATTAGACCTGGAAGATGGTGGAGGAGTAATATGAGAAGAATAAGAACCCCTGGAAGGTGTAGAACTTAAACTCTTAAGTCTACCACCCCTCCTACTCCGAATTGGAGCAGAAGAAGGAGTCAGTTCGTCTACAATAATGACCTTTTTGGGTTGCTGGCTTGAGGAGACATGTTTACAAGAATGAAGAACTTACAAATACTAAAATAAAGTTAGAAGTTTTTCGTGAAAGCAAAGGAAAGGAAAGGGGTATTTATATTCAAAGGTGACAGTCAAAAAATGGAAAAAATAGTGATGTGAAAGTCATAATTAAAATTATCACTTCGTGACTGATGCAGCCGCAAAAAGCCATAAAAGGCACAGAATAATTGCAGAACTAATCTGAGAATGCCACGTGGCACGAGCATTAAATGGAAGTGACAAGCGACGTATACATTCAGAGATGGATGCAATGGTATAAGTGAAGCGGCGGCAAAATATTCCCGCCATAAATGAGTATCCACTTACCAAATATTTAATTGATAAATAAATGGTAAGTGGGGGACTATTTGTATTGGTAAAAATAAGCTTCACACGTGTACTGATTCAGATGACAAGGCGATCCATGTGGAGCAATAAAAACATGACAACTGGTCGAGACTTTACAAAGAGGTACGAGACAAAGAGGAACGAAACAGCATACCCATGAGGCAATTAGATACGGGGACCTCAATCTAATTCAGGAGTTAAAGAGACACAGACAGAATGAATCAAGGCAGAATAAAAGGTAGATTCAAAGATCTTCAATCAATGAGTAAAAAGTTATATAATCTTTACTCAACAGTTACGATTAACCATTGTAATGTTACATTAATGACATTATTAGTCATTAATACTCAATCATTAAGAACAGTAGGCGTTATATTAAGAAATACCCTATAAAAAGGAGTAAGATATAACTTGTAGTGAGACGTTCGAACCACTATCGAAATATATTTACTTTTAAGCATTCTTGCTGCTTTTTATTTATGAGTCTGGTTATAATTATTAGAATATTTTCTTGGTTATTAGAAGCCCGAGTACTTCTTAAAATAACTTTGGCATAGAATCTAATTCTTTGGTTAAACAAAGACGATTCTCTCATTTGTGTCATATTCCATTTTGGGGTGCATTTGAGTTGTAGGTTATTGGTGCACGGGTTGCACAATTTATGGCTTTAGGTTAGGTGATATTTGTGTGGCTTATGGGTCGAGCAACTTGTATTGGATGATATGAGGTCATTAGACTTGGAATGAGGGCCATCTAATTTGATTATTGTATGTTTGGATGAATAATGTCTCTAGTCAGCTTAGAATTTACCAATGGTTATTGTCATACGAGTCACTGCATGTTTCTTTCATCATTGGTAGTGTACAAAGATTTAGAACACGGTTTTATTAGATATGAGGTTTGCAACCTGTACCATATTTGTTATTGAGTAACTATAACGATCGGAAGTTATTGCTATGAGTATTTTTAGTATTGTGGTATATCATGTGATTACCTTTTTGGGTTGTGCTTATGGCTTGATTTGGCTTGTTCACAGTTATACCATGTATAAATGTGAGGATCGCGTCTTGTAATGGATTCAGGATATTTGATATTTGATTCCAAGGTTTATGTACTAAGGTTGAAGAAAGAATCTTTGGTTATATTGTGTTGTCATGCTTTCTTGGACTGGGGTGACGTGAGATCACCCTCGGGTATGTGCATGCTAAGGTTACATAGTGATTTGATGGGTTTGAAAAGACTCTTGGCACGTTCGAGAATGAAATTTTGTTTTAGTGGGGAGGATGTAATGACCCAACTAGTCATTTTGAGTATTTACATTCCGTTAAGTTGTTTGATGTCTTGGGTAGCTTCATATGATGTATTATGAATTGAATGAATCGTTGGTTTTGGTTTTCATGTAATTAGGAGTTGATTTGGAAGGATGATTCTCAACTAGGAAGCTTTTTACTTGAAACTTTGACCAAGTTTGACTTCTGTGTAAATGATGTTGGGTCAGAGTTTTGATGGTTCCGTTAGGTCCGGATAGAAATTTCCGGACTTGGGTATATGTCTAGATGTGTATTTCAATTTTTCTAGAAGGTTTAGGCACTATTTGGCAAAATTGAGAAAGTTAAAGATTTGGAATGTTCATAAGTTCGACCGGGAGTTGACCTTGATGATATCTGATTCGGATTGTGGTTCCTAAGCTTGGAATAGCTTCATTTGGGACTTTTGTGAAAACCTTGAGGTCATTTTGAGTTCTTTTGATGTTGTTCAACACGAGTTTTGGAGGGTAAAGTTCAAAAGTTCATTGAGTTCGATTTGAGGTTCGATTCGTGGTTTTGATATTGTTATGTATGATTTGTGACCTTGAGTAGGTTCGTATTGTATTTTACGACTTGTTGGTATGTTCAGGCCGGTTCCTAAGGGGCTCGGACGTGGTTTGGGTCGTTTTAGAACTTATTGGTTAATGCTGGTTTTGGCTAAGTTCTAGTGTGACTACACCTGCGGCATTCTGGGAGCAGATGTGTCAGGCATAGCGTAGAAGCACAAATGGAGCAGAGATTAAGAGAACGCATATGCAGAAAAGGGTTGCATCTGTGGAAGTGCGTAGAAGTGAGATTGTGCGCAACAGCGGAACCTCGCTCACAGCTGTGATGTCGCAGAAGTGGATAAGTTCCAGCACGTGCGAGGGGTCGGGCTTAGGCGATTATCTGCAGAAGCATAGATGTTGTCGCAAAAGCGACACAACAGGTGGGGTATTTTGTTCGCAGAAGCGAAGATGCTTGGGTTGTTCTATTTATTTGAGGGTTGAGTTATTTTATTCACATTTTTTGAGATTTGGAGCTCAATTTTGGAAAATTTTGAAGGGGATTTTCACCACATGGATTGGGATAAGTATTTTTGACTCAGTAGTGATTATATCTCATGGATCTATCTTTGATTTTGGTATTTTGATTATGAATTTTAAAGAGAAATAGGGGGGTTTTGTCTAAACAATTCTAAAGTTAATTTTTTAATTTTGAACATCGATTCGGGGTCAGGTTTTAGTGAAATTAGTATGGTACGACTCGTAATATAATGGGTTGTCAGAATTTATGACTTTTGTTGGATTCCGAGGTGCGGGCCTGGTTTGACATTTTAGTTGACTTTGAGTAAATTATTAAAGATTCGACCTTTATCGTTTGGGTTTGTTTTCTAAGGCATTATTTGATATTTTGAATTGTTTTTGGCTAGTTTCGAGTTGTTCGAAGATTGGTGTTTCTAAAGTATTTTTTGGCTTGCTCAGTATTTGATTCGGCTTACTTGAGGTAAGTATCCTATTTAAACATTATTGAGGCACTAGTTACCTCAATTATTTGTGGTAGCTACGTACTATGGGTACGTATATGTATGAGATTTGAGCCCATGTGCAAGCACCGAGGTATTTATCCATGCTCGGGGTAGTGTTTAGGTTGTTATATGCCTAGAGTTGACTGTTAAGCTTTAAGCTATAATGTTTCGCATAGTTGTAACCTTGGTGTGAACTATTTGAGCCATGTTTGAGACTACATAAAGGCTAAATCCCTAAATGAACTTGATAATTGCTATTGTTGCGATAAAATTGCCAATTTGAGCTATGATAGCACATGTTGCACATGCCTACACTTTAGCATGAAACTTATACCAGTACAGGAGCATGACATTCGATATTCATGGATCATATACATGTGTTCTTATATATTTGATCTTATATGATATAATTTGGACTGGATGCATGTGACCACGCTAGGCAGATCGTCTTGTTATGCAGGTGACCATGCCGGGCGGATTGTATTGTTATGCATGTGACCACGCTAGACGGATTGTGTTGTTATGCATGTGACCACGCCAGGCGGATTGTGTTGCTATGTATGTGACAACGTCGGGCAGATTGTGTTGTTATTCATGGGACCATATTAGGCAAATGTGACAACGCTAGGCAAATTGTGATGATATGCATGTCACCACGTCATGGGGATTGTGATATAGCATGTGACTATGCGGGGCAGATCTATTATATTTAGCCAGTAACTGCACCGGGGATTCATTATATTGAGCCTGTGACCATGCCAGACTGGTAGCACATTGAATTGGCCGTGATTTTGTGTGGATAAGGATCCATCCCCCTAGGGTAACCCTTTCATGTTTCTCTCTTGATGGTGTACTCGCGGATTGCGAGAAAAACACGAGTTTTTGGTTGATTTAAGCTCTGGGAGAGCTAATTATTGTTATTTGGATCAGGTTGCACGTTGTAATTTGACGTATTGGCTTATTGTTATATGGATCAGGTTGCACACTGCAACGGACTAATCGTATTTCATTTTTACTTGCAATTTCCTCGACTTATTTACTTGCATATCTTCCTTATATGTTGAATTGATAACTGAGTAGAGCACTTTAAAACAAAGAATTGTGAGCACCAAGGTGAATTTACCTGTGATTTACTTGATTTGTTCATACTTGTTGAATTTATGAACTGCAAAGGTGATCAGCGGGTATCATTTATAGTTCTTGCTTCTATTACCTCGTCGAGGTTAGTTAGGATACTTATTGAGTACATGAGAATTATTGTACTCATACTATATCTCTTCACCTTGCATGCAGATCTTGGAGCTAATGTTGCTTTGTATAGCGGGAGATGACATTGAATATATACATGCGTTCACTTATTCTTGGTAGCTTTAGATTTGCACACTTGTTTATGTATATTTCGAATAGATGATGTATTTATTTGTACTAGCTTTACAAATTCTAAACCTTAGAAACTCATCATTTGTACTACTAGTCTCTGGGATTTTGTATAAAGTTTCCGTTATTTCATTTATTGATCCCTTATTACTTCATTACAGTTATATTGACTGTTATCTGGCTTACCTAGCGGGTTGGGTTAGGTGCCATCACGACTGGTTGAATTTTGGAAAATGACAAAAATTGGATTAATCTTTAGTTGAATTGAATTCCTAGGTTCAAAAATACCTTGTTTCCTTGATTGTGAATGTCATTGATCATTTTACAAGTTTTGTAGATTAGTTATTGTCGTTAGAAGATGTTAGTTTCGAAAATCATTTTGGAAAGTTAGAAAATACAATAAGAATGAGAAATTAGTTTTGGTCAGTTTTTTTTATCTTTTGTAGCTATTTTGGCAATTATTGCCACGATAGTTAGAAACAATAGCGAAATTAAAAATTAGCTTTGTGAGTTTAACTTGTGTAGCTAAAAAGTTTTAAATTTTTTTGAATAGCCGCAAAATTAGGTAGCCACATTTTTTTTATAATTCGTAGCTAGAAGACCGTAGCAATAAATGCATAATGTTATAGTGATCGGTAACAATTCCTCTACTAGCTTGATCGCCTCATATGTTTCTTAGTGAAATTCGACTTTGACTCATAGCTGAGTGAATTATTTTGCATGACCGAATCTATCTCATTTAGAGATATGTTGTGGAAGCCATTAGTTACGTCTTCAAAAGTAAGTCCAATAAAGGTCCACAATACTATCAACCATAGCATTTTATAAGTGGAAGTAATATTAATAGTTTTCTTTTTTCTCTAGCTTGCCAAACTAGGTAATTTTCTCAACAAAAACAAGGAAGAGAATGATAGGTGCTAACTAGCTACCAACAACAACAACAACAACAACGATCCAATATAGTTCCACAAGTGGGATTTAGAAGGGTAGTGTGTACGCAGAGCTTACCTCTATCCCGATGGGGTAGAGAGGTTGTTTCCGATTAACCCTCGACTCAAGAATACGAAAAGACAAAAGGAAATAATATATTAGCAGTATCATGGAAATAATAATAACAACACAAGAACCAGTGAATAGATGAAAGGCATAAATAGTGACCAGTAAAATAGGCCCGACACTATGAAAACTGAAGAGTAGTAACACAGCACGTGACCACTAGCAATCTAAGACTAAATCCTATCAGCCTAGCCTCACACTGGTAGACTAAATATGCCCAACTACCTTTAACCCACAACCATAATGCTTGACCTCCACAGATTCCTATCGAGTGCCATGTCCTCGAAAATCTGAAGTCTCACCATATCCCGCCTGATCACCTCTTCGCAATACTTCTTAGGTTGCCCTCTACCTATCCTCGTACCCACCAACGCCAAGTGCTCGCACCTCCTTACCAGGAATTTAAGCTCCCTCTCTGAACGTGCCCTAACTATCTTAGTCTCGCTTCTTGCATCTTGTCATTAATAGGAGCCATGCCCACCTTCTCCCGAATATCTTCATTCCTAATCTTATCCATCCTTGTGTGCCCTCACATCCGACTCAACATCCTCATTTCTGCTACTTTCATCTTCTGGGTATGTGAATTCTTAACTGGCCAACACTCAGCCCCATACAACATGGCCGGCCTAACTACCGCTCTATAAAACATACCTTTGAGTAGCGGAGGCACTTTCTTGTCACACAGGACTCCAAATTCTAACCTCCATTTCATCCACCCCACCCCTATACGGTGTGTGACATCTTCGTCAATCTCTCCATCCCCATGGATAACTAACCCAAGGTACTTGAAACTGCCTCTCTTGGAAATGACTTGCAATCCAAGCCTCACATCCATGCCCGCTTCCCTCGGCTCGGCACTAAACTTGCACTTAAAATATTCTGTCTTCCTCCTGCTCAACTTGAAACCCTTTGACTCAAGAGCCTGTCTCCAAACCTCCATCCTCTCGTTAACGCCACTCCGCATCTCGTCAATTAGAATAATGTCATTAGCGAATAACATATACCATGGCACCTCTCCTTGAACATGGTGTGTCAGTGCATCCATAATCAGAGCAAACAAGAATGGGCTGAGCGCAGATCCTTGGTGTAATCCCATAACAATCGGGAAATGCTCAAATTCTCCTCCCACTATCCTAACCCGAGTCTTAGCTCCATCATACATGTCAGAGAACCCGAGTCTTAATCTCCCTAATGTAAACAACCGGCACGCCTTTAGCCTCTAGGCATCTCCAGAGAACCTCTCTAGGAACCTTGTCATACGCTTTCTCCAGGTCAATAAACACCATGTGCAAATCCTTCTTCCTATCCATGTACTATTCCACCAACCTCCTAATAAGGTGGATAGCTTCCGCAGTAGAATAACCCGGCATGAACCCCAACTGGTTGTCAGATATAGACACTGTCCTCCTCACCCTCGCTTCTACTACCCTCTCCCACACTTTCATGGTATGACTCAATAGTTTGATACCCCTATAGTTGTTGCAACTTTTGATGTCACCTTTGTTCTTGTATAACAGAACCACCGTACTCCGCCTCCACTCATCCGGCATCCTCTTTGTCTTGAAAATAACATTAAAAAACCATGTCAGCCACTCCAAATCTGCTCTACCCACACACCTCCAAAATTTTACCGGAATCTCGTCAGGCCCGGTAGCTCTTCCCCTACTCATCTTACGCATATCTCTCACGACCTCCCCAACCTTGATTCGCCTACAGTACCAAAAATCGCGGTGGCTCTCAGAATGCCCAACTCGCCTAGCACAATATCCTGATCCCCCTCTTCATTTAGAAATTTATGAAAGTAAGTTTACCATCTCCTTTTAATCTGGGCCTCTCCCATCAATATTCTACCATCCTCGTCTCTGATTCACCTCACTTGATCCAGATGACTGCCTTCCTCTCCCTCGCCTTAGCCAGCCGAAATAATTTCTTCTCCCCGCCTTTGGCCCCTAGATCCTTGTACAGACAACTAAAAGTCGCTGTCTTACCTCCGTGACCGCCAGTTTTGCCTCCTTCCTAGCTACTTTATACCCCTCCCTATTCGCACTCCTCTCAACCTCTCATGAGTTCCCTACTAACTTAAGGTACGCCGCCTTCTTCGCTTCAACTTTACCTTGGACCACTTTATTCCACCACCAGTCCCCTTTGTGCCTGCCAGCGAAGCCTTTTGAGACTCCCAACACCTCTTTTGCTACCTCCCGTATATAATCCTCTGTTGTCAACCACATAACGCTCGCGTCCCCACTACTCTTCTAGGCTCCCTCAGCCGATAGCTTCCCTTCCAACTCCTGAACTTTATCCTTAGTCAAGGCTCCCCACCTGATCCTCGGTCGACCTCGTGCAATCCTCTTCTTCATCTTCAATAATACCGACGTCCATCACCAAGAGCTTATGTTACGTCGCGAGGGTCTCACCCGGGATAACCTTGAAATACTTACGCAGTCCTCTGTCGCAGCTCCTAAGGAGTAGATAGTCAATCTGAGTCTTCGCCACTGTGCTTTGAAAAGTAACCAAATGCTCATCCCTCTTTGGAAAACTAGTGTTAGCAATCAACAGCTCAAATGCCTTTGTGAAATCCAACATCGAAGTTTCTCCTGCATTCCTATCCCCAAAACTGAAGCCACCATGCGCCTCGCTATAGCCGCCTGCAGTCGACCCATATGACCATAAAATCCCCTCATATAAATAACCTCTTAGCAGGTGGAATACTACGCACAATATCATCTAACCCCTGCCCCACCCTCCCGCCCCGCCCTCTGGCCTCCCCGAGGACATGACCTTACTCTACCATCCCCGACTACAGCCAGTATACCTACAACAGACTAAAGGAGAATCACTTACACTCACTAGGAAAATGTACCAGACTAGGAGAAAACAAGTTGAAGCTAATAGAAAGCTTAACACTAATGTGAACTAAAAAGGCAACAATTTAACTAACGCAAGGGAAAAGAGAATAGGAAAACGGGAGGTACCAACTCCCAGGAAAGAACCTAGAAGTTATCTCGGTGTACATGACACTGATGTGGCACCTGGCTCGTTCACATCTAACTTTCCACCGCCCCTTACTGCTACTCACCCCAGCATCTCTCCTATGTTTGCGCACCCACTCCTCGCTCGTCTCCAATATCCACCACGTATTACCTTAAAGGCACAGGAAACCCAAGAACCAAAAAAGGTATTGCCGCCGCTGCCACCGGTGGAGTCCCAATAGAAGCAAAGGAGAGAAAAATAAGAGGAAATGAGGGTGAAAAAATAGTGGGGGGGGGGGTATTTTGTTTAACACAATAGTACAAAGAAGAGGAAAAGAAGAAAGAATGAAAGGGGGAGAAAATCAGATTTTTCAGGTTCAATAAAGCCAATTTTGCAGGTTCAATAAAGCCAAAATTATCAGAAAAGATGGCGGTTTTTCTTTCAAAAAATCATAGAAATCAAGGGATAAAAAATGAAATTAAGATATAATAACAATTAATTTTACAAAAAAACTCGAATTTGAACAGATCTATAGAAAATAGAGGAGATCGGAAACCCTAAAATCGCAATTTGATTTTCGAAACGGCTATAGCCGAAAAAAGTATAGATGGATAGATGAGAGAACGAATTAGACAAACAGATTGAGAAATGAGGCGAGTGGCCTACAGTGGAGTTCAAATTCGTATGAAAAAATATATTTTTTGAGAGTTTATGTTTGAAAAGGTGACCGGGTTGATGAAAATTAAATTGGGGATGGGTATTTACAAGGAAAATAGTGGTTAAAAGAGTGGATCTGCAGGGTCCCAAATGAATTGGCTTATTCGAAAAAGGCCTTGTTCTTTCCGGAAACAGATGATTAATCATCTGCTTCTCACGTTCCGTGAATAGCCGAGGGAATCAAATGGTGGTGGAAGAAAAATCATCAGATGATGACCACTGCAATTGACATAGTGATGCAATTCGAAACCCTAACTACAAGAGATAGAGATAAATTTGAAGGCAGAAAATCGATTCTGTTTACAAAACAAGAAACTTTCAACTGGAGATATTCGAAACAGTGCTTACTAGCTACCAAATGGAGAATTTTCATGTTTTTCTGAACATAGATTAAGGGCTATGTTCTTCAAGTATTTTAGACGGTGAAGAATAAGCTATGGGATCATTTGGTTAGTAAAAACGTTTACCAAGACTATAATAATATGATTGTAATACGACAATTGAATAATAAAGAATATTTAGTGGAAATACTATGGTAAATATTTAGTTTATTTGTCACGACCGAAAAATCAATAGTCGTGATGGCACCTAACCCAACCCGTTAGGTCAGCAAATTAACAGTTAACACAATTCTAAAAAAATAAAGGTGATCAACAAATGATATATCTGGATACCATACAATATCCCAAGGACTAGTAGTATGAGTCATGAGCTACTAAGACTGGATTATTGCAAATATTGATATGAAATGGATACAACTTCTACTCGAAATGTACATAAGCATAATTCAATTCTAGAACTACCCATGGACACCTGGAAGGCCCGAACGTCTTCAGAGTCAGCTCCTGTATCCATGGCAGCTCCGCTCCAAGAGTTGCACGCAAGGCGCAGAAATGTAGTATGAGTGCAACTGACCCCATGTACTCAATAAGTATCTTGACTAACCTCGGTGAAGTAGTGATGAGACTTTTTGGTTAAATGATAGTCATTGATATAACATGTGCAGTAGACTAGCAATAGAACGATACTACAACATAACAGGAAAGAGTACAAGAAACGAATATGCGAAGCAATAAATGATGACTAGAAGAAAATCACGATTAATATTCCTCAATATCACGACCAATCATTTCCTTAGAGAGATAACCAACAAACCCTGGTAATAAATTCATAACTTTCAATAGTATGATAAATGTACTCAAGATATCAAATCGAATAGCACGGAAATATCCTTCGTGCATTTATCTCCTCCTCACCAAATATGCGAATAACATCACCAACCGGGTGAATGAATGCCAATAGCAGTAATGACAATGTGGGAAATACACAGGTAGCAATAACGAATAAGGCACTAGATATGGACAACACTAATAGGCTAGGTAAAAGGTATAGAAGTAATGACAATAATAAGGAAAGAAGAACATAAATTCCACCAACTAACATTGTAGAATGTTAGATGTATATATAACAAACAAGAGGGATATCATGATCTTCATGAGCTAAGAAATAGAAGGCATGAATAACTAACATGGTATAAAATTTAGACGAAAGTGCAACAAATGAGAAACGACATGGATGTAGATATAACAAGAAGAAAAAAAACATGATATTTGCAAGTTAAACGGATAGAGAGCATGAACAACACAACAACAATTGAGACAGAGGACAAAGACATAACAACAACGACAAATCACATATAAGACATAGGTGCAACAGTAACAACTCAAGGTAAAGGCATGAATGTGTACACATGGAAAAGATATCACAACATAATGCATGCCCCTCGTCCTCGCCTGCACGGAAACACCCTTTGTGCCATGAACACATGATAATATAAAAATATAATAATGCAAATGAAATGGCACGGCATCACCCGTCGTGCTTTTACTCTCATCCACACGTGATAATGTAAGTGAAATAGCACACATCACCCGTAATGCTTTTACTCTCTTCCTCACATGATAATATAAATGGGATCATGATAATGTAAATAGAATGGCACGACATCACCCTTCGTATTTTTACTCTCATTCTCATATGATAATGAAAATAAAACGGCACGACACCACCCTTCATATTTTACACTCTTGCTCACATGATAATATATGTGCAATAGCACAACATCAACCTTCGTGCTTTACACTCTTCCTCAGCAAGCATATGCATATCAATGACAAGCAAGGTTACAAGCATGAATAATATCAAGGAGAGTGATTAAACGAATATTCTAAATGAACATCAATCACAACTTTCAAGCCAAAACAATTCGATAAGCCTCAAGAACCTTATTGCCCAAGTATTTCAATAAGTCTGAAAAATAATCTACAACTCAAGTATAAAATCCTATATCTCAAGAATAACAGCCATAGAGATGTATTAGTGTTTAAGCATAACGATGACCAAATTAAACACGTCAACAGTTTCACAAAAAACCGTCAAATTTTAATCAAGTTATAATGAGCTAAATCTTGGTTTCTACCATTTAATTTCATAATCTTAGTAATTTAGAAGTCAAGTAGGAAATGAAACAAAAAGGTCACAAATTTTACAAGGCACAATTAAACGTATAATTTATACCCGAACATGATTAACCCTGGCTCGTGCATATACGCATGTCACCTCATATATGCATCACCCCAACATATAGCAATCAATGGCAATTAGTACGAAAAATTCTCTCAACAAAGTTAGACAAGACACTTACTTTAAATGAGCCAAATCGATACACTAGAAGCAACATCCCGCTCAAGTCATCCTCTAATGCCATAGGAATCAAACCCAATCAATAAACGTCGGATCTTTACACATTTAGTCAAAGTCAACCAAAAAGTCAAACACCGGGCTCGCACCCTAGAACTCACAAAATACGACAACTCATTCACTTACGAGTCAACCATACTAGTTTCACTCAAATCTGATATTGAATCGATGTTCAACCTCAAAAATTCAATTCAGGAAAATTTAGACAATCCCCCCCCCCCCAATTTCTCTTTTGAAATCAGGAATCCAATACCAAAAACGAAAATGGGATCACGCAATAAAATCAAAATCGAGTAGAAAGCACTTACCCCAATCCATGTGACAAAAATTGCCTCCAAAATCCTCCAGATCCGAGATCTATAGCTCAAAATATGCTAATACTGCTCCAGCAATGCCCTTCGTGAACGCGGTAACAACCTCGCATTCGCGAAGCACAAACTCACACTGCCACACTTTAGTCTACGCATTCTCGGAAACACCCTCTCGAGCTCAATGAAGCACATTGCCAAACCTCCGCAATCGCGGACGCAAACACGATGAAGAACCCATCAAGACTGACCAGCCCCACTCAACACTACGCGAATGCATAGTCATGGACGTGAAAGCGAAGACTAAAAACTTCAACCCAGTGCAAACGCGATGTCTGTAGCGCGAACATGAAGAACAAACATCAAACAGCCCCCATTTTACTACGTGATCGCGACTCGACCTTCCGGTTGCGAAGAAGACCAGAACCAGCAGAACTGACATGGCCCAAAATGGTGAGAAACTCACCCCAGCCCCTCGAGATCCTGTCCGAACATACCAACAAGTCTCATAACATAAAACAGACTTACTTGAGGCCTCAAATCACGCATAACAACACCAAAATCATGAATCGTGCCTCAAATCGAACTTATTGAACTTTTAACTTCCAAAACTCGCGCCGAAAACAAATCTACCCGGAATGAACTAAAATTTGCACAAGAATCCCAAATGACATAACGAAGCTATTTCAATTCCCGGAACCATATCTGAACCCAATATCATCAAAGTCAACTCTCGGTCAAACTTATGAACATTTCAAACCTTAAAATTTTCAACTTTGTCGATTAGTGTCGAAACCTTCTAGAATTATCCAATTGCACATCTGGGCAAACGCCCAAGTTCAAAATCAGCGTCCGAACCTAACGGAACCATCAAAACTCCGATCTGAGATCAGATATGCAAAAGTCAAACTTTGTGAACTCTTCCAACTCAACACTTCTAACATGAGAAACCCTCTTCCGAATTGATCTACTATCATCTGAAAATCAAAACCAACGATTCGAACAAGTCAAAATGAATCATATGAAGCAGTTCAAGATTTTAAATAACTGAACGGAATGCAAATGCTCAAAACGACCGGTTGAGTCGTTATAATATTGGATTAAAATGAGATATACATAGTAAAATATAAAATATGTATTTGGTTTTGCACTAAATAAGTTGGGAAAACTCTTACTTTCAGTTTTAACCTTGGATTTTTTAAAGAACTCCGAAAGAAGAGCTTTGGAGAAGGGGGTTTAGGTCATTTTGTATTTTATATGGTGATTAGTAATTCTAAGAGTGTTATTCCGCATTGATGTTGTTAAAAATAGCATCACACTTGTATTATAACTAAACAAAGGATTGCTAATTCTGAAATCGAAAATGCTATCAAACATGAGATAAAATAATCACGCATTATATTTTATAATTGTTATTTTCTCTCCCACAAATCAAACAACTCCTAAGGGACAATCATTAAAATAAGAAAATTCTGCACTTTTTCTTGTTAAAAAGGATTGCAGTATATGCTTTTATCTAATAATGGTTTTGTTCAGTCAAGTATTAATCTTTATTTTCCAGTCGTTTAAAAGGGTGATACAATGATCATAATTCATGTATGAAAATAAATAGATATGATAACACCTTGGGTCGTTGCTTAAGATCAGGCATCTATTGTCACGATCCAAACCGGTGAGCCGTGACGGGCATCCAACCGAGTATTAGCGTAACGTATCTTTCGTATCATTCTATCATAGGTAAATGAACTTGAGTAAAGCATGAGGGAATACAAACTTATACATATGACATACTGGCCTATAAAACCAAAATGATCACTCGTACTGAACATAGGCCGACAAGGCCGTACAATCTTTCACGTACACGACATATGTCTACAAGCCTCTAAGAGCACATAAATTTCATAAAGGTCAGGACAGGGCCCCACCATACCTATCAATACATGACCTAATTATACTAACCAAATAAGCAACTCTGGAGTGAATGGAGTGCACCAACATCTTCCACAGAGCTCATAGCCTATTTGGAGGACTCTAGACCTATCTATCGGGACCTGCGGGCATGAAATGCAGCGGCCCCAGGAAAAAGGGACGTCAGTACAAATAATGTACCGAGTATGTAAGGAATAAAAATCGTAAATAATAGAGATGGGAGAAACATGGAGTAAAAGACTCAACATGTATGTCTGAACAGCTCTGTGAATCATTTAATATTATAACATCATGCAAAGGCATATAATTGTCATACCATGCATAGGTATATGCGTTCAGAACATCATCAACCCTATGAGGGCATCCCATCATATTATCTCAGCCACAGTGGGAAAATCATCAACGTATACCAGCTGACCTGGCGGTGGTGTGTATATAACGCCCTAATCTTTTCCCATATCCATATACATATAATATACATATACGCGTATATAACGACATCTGGTTATGAGTCAATGTACATGTATAAATGAGTACAATGCATGAGGTATGTCAATATAATCTTTCGGAATGTCATAAGACCATTATGCCTTTGATTAATTTTATGAAGTAAACTTTATCAACTTACGTATTTTCTAAGACCCGTGAACAGATGATAGAATAATAAGATACATGGAGAACCAAGAACATAACCATCTCTAGCATTTCTATGAATAGAGTCGTTTAAGAAAGTTGTGCATTTGCTCGTTTCGTTTGTATTGTATGGATCATGCCAAACGAAAAAAGGGATAGCCTCAACATATCTGAACCGGTTCTCTCGACAATCCCTCTAATATACGTCAATTGTGACAAATCACATAACGACAAATCAAAGTAGGAAAAAATCCGTATGATATTCTTGAGTAAGATTGTACCGTACTTTCTTAGAATTACATCTCACACATAATTGGATCTTGTATGAATTTTCTGGAGTTCATCTGTTACATTAGAAGATGTAAACATCTTCAATTTGTGAATTAAAGAGAGGCTTCATCATTACAACATAACATCATCTTTTAGTGAGGTAAGAATACCTCTTTTATTCGTTGGTTTGTGGGAATGACTAAGCCACAAAGAACTCTCTTAATGCCACCTTATTACATGGATTTAGGATTCACACTTTCTTAAGGAAAAAGCTGCCATGTTGGGGGCTCTTTAATTTATCTAAGATTATCATTAATTAACCATTAATCTCTTGATTAACTTGTTAATCTCTCATCAACCAATAATTTATCAATTACCCGCATAGTTAAGAATTATCTCAAATTACTTAAAATACTACTTATTTTTAACAAACTTTATACACTTTACTATTATGGTCATGTGGTACCTTGTATGGCACTATTTCATAAATATCGGGTATTATAGCTCAAACCGTATTTTATCTCAAAATGACAAACTTTGACGAAACTCATTTTCTTCGATTTTCTTACCCTCTCACCTTCACAAACGTGTTTTAAATAGCATAATACTCATAACCTGAAAAATAATCTCATTCCTGTGCTTACATCGATTAATTTACGACGAAACTTCAACGTACGAAAATACGGGATGTAACATCTCATTTTCGAGCGTTCATCAATTTACTTATGGAGTACTTTCACGTACGAAAATATGGGATATAACATTATTCCCCCTTTGGAACATTCTTCCTCAAATATTGACTGATCACTTATTGGTCTTTTAATTGGATATCTCTTATGAATGGTTTTAATACTGCCCTTGCCATCTTGTTATGTGAATAAATCCAAAGGCCAGGGCATTTCCCCCTTTAGGCCTCTTTCTCACACCATACTGTATTGGTAAAAAATAGCTTTACACGTAGCCAGAATCTGGATGACTCAGCAAACTATGTGGACCAAAGGAAACAGCACATGTGGAGGTAAAGATACACGGAGGCACGGGATAAAAGAGATACGATTAGTATACTCTTTCATATAATAGCCACGAGAAAGAGACACGGTTGAAATGAATCTAGACAAAGCAACAGGCAGGTACAAGATTAACTCAACAGGCTCGGAATTGATTTATCAACCACGAGTATATCAACCACGGGAAACCTAATGAAGAAGAAGAGACACGGTCATGACGAATCTGGACACAATAATGGGCAGATTCGAGGATCAACAGTTAATGTCATATACGTTATGTAACTCCTAAAATAACAATTACGATTCACCATTGTAACGCCTCATTAATGTAATAATTAGTCATTAATGAGCCATCAATACTGGAATCCAAATGTTGTACTAGGAGAATCTCCCTATAAAAGGAAAGAAAATGTAACAAACTAGGCAGCTGAATTCTCGAATACAAACTATTTTACTTCTCGCATATTGCTATCAATCTATTGTTTCTTTACTTATTATTTCATTCTCTTTTCGATTATCAGTAACCCGAGTTTATCCTAAAATAGCTTTGGTCAAAGGATCTTATTCTTTGGTTAAACAAATTGGTTCCGTTACTGGGAATCTGATAATCATCATTTTCTCTACCAACTGATATCCTTAAAATCATGTCGAATTCCAACAACAACGACAACAATAACAACGTCAACAACAATGACGATAACAACCAGCAAAGAAATGGAACCCCAGTTCCAACTCCTCCTCGAGGAACTCCACGTGCTTCGAGAGAACCATCCCCTGAAAGAGCTAACAATCGTAACAATAACGAACAACCAGTAGAGCCAGATCAAATAAGGCAAATGATTGCCAAATACGTGGGGCAGGCTTTGCAAGAGTTTGCAAGAGGATTACCACAAGTACCTCCAGTACCACCAACACTGCCTCCGAATAATACAATTGTAGTAGAGGATCTGCAAGCGGGGTTAACAAATTTAACCAGAGGGGAAACTCTCAATACACCTCTTGAAACACGACCAGGTACGACTAATAATTCGGAATTACAAAATTTATTACTAACCATGTAGAAGAAATAAAAGAACAGAACGATCGCATCGAGAAAATCCCTGATGTTCCGCCTATTATCAAAGGAATCGATGTGGATAGGTATTCTCAACAACCTTGGAAGCCAAGTGCAGCTCCGTTACCTATACCCAAGAAGTTTAGAATGCCTGTGTCATTCCCCAAAACTGAGGGACACGACCGGCGCTCGATCGGGTAGCCCCAATCAAGCGGACCTGGATTCCTTTTTCCATCCCACGTATTATTCTGAGATTCCCATGCACATTATTCAATTATAATTACAACACATTCTTACAATCTGAAAATAAATTCTAGATTTCTGTCATTGCTCACATGTGGTACAACACTTACAAAATATACATAACACACAATTTTACTTTACGTGGTATACAAGTTATACTTCCCAAAATACATATGTACATAACCAACATTTTGCTATCTACTGACCCTCTAAGAGTACGAAGGAGTTATATAACACTTGTCGGTAACAAGGATCCGGCTATACCTTACACAATTACCAAAATAAAAATCCAGAAGAAGAGGTGGCATGAACATCACTAGGCCCCGAGAGGAGAGGGGATCACCAAAACAGCTGATAGGACATGGAGGAGGCACTACTGTCGGTGGGCTGGAGTACCTGCTATAGAACCACCTACAATCATCACAAGAATGTAGCGCCCCCGGCAAAGGGACATCAGTACATTTGAATTGTACTGGTATGTATGAACAAACTTTACTCTATGTAAACTCAATAACGCACAAGCAAGAGACATACAGAGAGTCACACAATCACTGCACAAGATATAGAAAGATACACAATGGAAGTTCCAGAATTTCCACTTCATCAGAATCACAATCGAAATTCCACCCTTGTCCCTTCTCAATATTTCACCCTTATTTCTTCTGTTGTGGCGCGCAACCCGATCCCACCTGTCCATCACAATCATTTATTATTTTTCTATTGCGGCGTGCAACCCGATCCCACCGGACAATCATAATCATTTGTTGTGTTTCTGTTGCGGCGTGCAACCCGATCCCACCAAACAATCATATCTCATATCAACAATGACAATTCACAATTCAATCACAGAAAATTTCAGCAATAGGAATACAACTTCTTTACAACCCACAATACGTATAAAAAATAAAATCGTGCCACAACAAACCTTACCAAACCGTGAATCATATACGATATTTCCACAACCTCTTTATTCAATTACATCACACCACAAATCCTTTTCATTACTTGTTACACAGCCTTTAGCATATACATTCATACTCTTGGATTCATTATCCTACTAGCATCATTTCACATAGCATAGTAGTGTGGTGATCAACTAAAGACAGACAAGGAATACACTTCACGCTTCAACACAATTCGAACATCCAGTTGCACATATTCACACCAATACACGTACCGTATGCTCGAACACAACAAAGCGATTTTACAAAGATTAAAGTTAGCCATACATACCTGGAGTCGAGTTTCCCTTTTTAATTTCTATTGCAATTCACCGAACCGCCTAGCACCGTCAATCTAGTTCACAATGCGACATATTTACCTTAGAATTAGGAGTCTCGAATTCATTTGAGCATTTTATCAAACACTATGTGATCCCTTAGATTGACTAAACCCTTTTTAGTGAAAGATTACTCTACTTGCTTCCCTTTACTAGGTTATGGAAGATTATTCACATGCATGCAAGGTCTCAACATTCATTCTCAAGAACCATCCTACGTGTGTTTTATTCTTAGCTAAATTCTGTGAATTTGGGGGAAATAGGGTGAAGACTTAACTCTTATGATGAAGAAGATGGCGACTACTCGATAAACTTCCAGGCCTGAGTAGAGATGGAGGACCAATTTGGGGAAGATGAGGACTTCTCTCTCTATAACCCACTCTCACTTCTCTCTATTTTGTTTAGAATCCAGTTAAAATGAAAGGGGGTAGGGGTTAAATGAAGTTGGGGTCGGGTATAAAAGTTTGGATCGCATAGTTGTCCTTCAGTTGGGAAGTGATATTCCCGTGTATGCGACCACTATGTGGTCCGCATACACGTTATGCGATCTCATAGTGCGTCGCATAACACCCAATTTCTGGAAAATTTAATTCCTTAAGTCCCGGGGTACTTTTTGTTCAAATTAGGTCCGTTTTAGGAACTTCCACAGTAAAAGTAACTCGGGGACTCGTTCGGGCATTATTTTTAGCAAGAAATTTTACGGGTTTTTACATTCTCCCCCCCCCCCCCCCCCCTAAAATCATTCGTCCTCGAATGAGGATTTTGGAAATCATTTGGTTTTGAAAACATGATATGCAAACTTCCCAATTTACACTAAATTCAACATTTTCAGAAAATTTTGCCAGAGTTTCCTTTGTTATTAGGCCTATCTACCTGCCAGAGAGCCCCCGAAACACATTTCCAAGCACTATTACACAGTTTTAACCATCCAATAGCTCCCACACCAAGTTGTTACCTCAACAGTTTACCGTATTTGATCACTTTATCAACTACACATAACTCATTCTCCTTACCTCTCAATTGCACATGATTCAATTAGTGTGACATATTTGCACATAACTTTGGGCCATTTCAGTGCGACCCATACAGGTCAATCACCTCTATAGATCATAGACAGTTCATTTAACCATTACCAATCTACACTACCATTAATCACTTACTTAGCACATTTGTTTCACAAAACTTTTATTTGCTTTAAAGGGGTCACATATTTTTCAGGTAAGGGCAGCGCAAACAATTATGGTATGCATAGAAAAGTTACAACAACAAGGCATTTTAGGGGAAAACAAGATAAGGTCCCTTCTTATGCAACATTAACCACAACTTACAATTTCCTAGGAATAGGAACACGCACGATTCACTACTAGACTTATTCAAACAAGCGGGGGTACTTTTCTTTCATTTCCTTCTCCGCTTCCCATGTAGCTTCTTCGACTTGCTGACTTCGCCATAACACTTTGACTGAAGAAATTTCCTTATTTCTCAATTTACGGACTTGCCTATCAAGAATAGCAATCGGAACCTCTTCATATGATAGTTCTTCATTTACCTCAATGGTTTCGACTGGCACGATGGTGGATGGATCTCCAATTACCTTTTTCAACATGGACACGTGGAACACCGGGTGTACTAATGACAACTCAGGGGGCAATTCCAACCTATAAGCTACTTGCCCTATCCTTTGAGCAATCTGATACGGCCCGACGTACCTAGAGCTCAACTTCCCTTTCTTCCCAAACCGCATCACTCCCTTCATGGAAGACACCTTTAATAACACCCAATCATCTACTTAAAATTCTAATTCTCTCCAGCGAACATCGGCGTAAGATTTCTTGCGACTCTGAGTAGTTTTCATCCTTTCCTGATTGACTCTAACTTTCTCCATAGCTTGGTGCACAATATCTGGCCCTAACAATTCTGCTTCACCAACCTCGAACCATCCTATCGGAGATCTACACCTCCTTTAGTACAATGCCTCAAACGGGGCCATTCAGATACTAGCATGGAAGCTGTTATTATAAGCAAACTCGACAAGCGGCAAATGATCATCCCAATTACCCTTGAAGTCTAAAACACAAGCCCGTAGCATATCTCGAGCGTTTGAATAGTCTGCTCTGCCTGACCATCAGTCTGTGGATGGAAAGTCGTGCTGAGATTTACCTGAGTACCCAAACCTTGCTGAAATTTCCGCCAAAAATTAGCTGTAAACTAGGCCCCTCGATCTGAGATAATAGAAACTAGAGTGCCATGAAGTCTAACTATATCCTTGATGTACAATTGAGCATACTGTTCTGCTATATCGGTGGACTTGACTGGCAAAAAGTGAGCTGATTTCGTAAGTCGATCCACTATCACCCAAATCGAGTCGAACTTGCGTTGAGTGCGAGGTAACCCTACCACGAAATCCATATTAATCATTTCCCACTTCCACATTGGTATTTCCATAAGCTGGGTTAACCCACCGGCCCTCTGATGCTCGGCCTTCACCTGTTGACAATGTGAACATTTGGATTCAAGATCCGCCACATCCCTCTTCATACCGCTCCACCAATAAATTTCCTGGAGATCATGATACATTTTCGTAGAACCTGGGTGCACAGAATACCTGGAGCTATGAGCCTCCGCCATTCCCCTCTCCCGAAGATTATCCACATCTGGAACACATAGCCTACCTTGACATCGCAACAATCCATCATTGTTGCCGAGTGAAAATGCCAAAATCTTGTTATTCAGAACTGCCTCCTTCAACTCTGCCAATGCTGGATAACTAAACTGCTTTGCTTTGACTTCCGCTACCAGTGACGATTCTGCCCCATTATGCACCATAACCTCCCCTTCGCCTGAGGTCGAAAGACAAACTCCCAAACTGGCCAATTGATAAACCTCCCTAGCCAAGGGCCTCTGATCCGCTTCCAAAAGAGCCAAACTACTCATAGACTTCTGACTGAGAGCGTCGTCCACCACATTCGCCTTCCCTGGATGGTACAAAATTTTCTTATCATAATCTTTGAGCAATTCTAACCACCTCCGCTCCCTTAGATTCAGTTCCTTATGCTTGAATAAATACTAAAGACTATTGTGGTCTGAGAACACGTCCACGTGGACCCCATAAAGATAATGCCGTCAAATTTATAATGCAATCACCACTGCCGCGAGCTCCAAATCATGCATCGGATAATTCTTCTCGTGATTCTTGAGTTGCCTTGAAGCATACGCTATAACCTTCCCATGTTGCATCAACACACGCCCCACACCAACCCTTGAAGCATCGCAATAAACCAGAAATCCCTATATACCTTCAGGCAAGGTCAATACCGGTGGCGAAGTCAATCTCGACTTCAATTCCTGAAAACTTTTCTCACAAGCGTCGGACCACTGGAACTTCACTGCTTTCTGCGTCAATTTAGTCAATGGGGAGGCGAGGGTAGAGAATCCCTCCACAAACCTCCGATAATACCCAGCTAGACCCAAGAAACTGCGAATCTCTGTCGGGGTCGTTGGTCTAGGCCAATCTTTCACTGCCGCGATCTTCTGGGGATCAACCTGAATCCCTTCTCTGGAAACAACATGACCCAAAAACGCGACTGATTCTAGCCAAAACTCACATTTCGAAAATTTAGCATACAACTGGTGATGATGAAGAGTCTGCAGGACTGCTCTGAGGTGATTAGCATGATCTTCCCGACTCCGCGAGTAGACAAGGATGTCATCAATAAAAACAATCACGAAGGAGTCTAGAAATGGCTTGAAAACCCGATTCATAAGATCCATAAAAGTTGCTGGAGCATTGGTCAGCCCAAATGACATTACCAAAAATTCAAAATGACCATAACGAGTCCTGAAAGCGGTCTTAGGAATATCCTGCTCCCTGATCTTCAACTGATGATACGCAGACCGTAGATCAATTTTGGAGAAGAACCTTGCACCTTGCAATTGATCAAACAAATCATCTATTCGAGGCAATGGATATTGTTTTTTATAGTGACTTTGTTGAGCTGCCGATAATTAGTACACATCCGAAGCGACCCAACCTTCTTTCTAACAAAAAGAACCGGAGCACCCCACGGCGGCACACTCGGCCGAATGAACCCCTTTTCTAATAAATCCTTCAGTTGCTCCTTTAACTCCCTTAAATCTTATGGCGCCATTCTGTATGGTGGAATAGATATTTGTTGCGTATCTGGTAGTACATCAATCCTGAAATCAATCTCCCTATCTGGCGGAATCCCTGGAAGCTCGTCCGAAAATACTTCAAGAAACTCATTCACGACTGGCACGGACTCGGGGGCCGACACTTCTGAAGCAGTGTCCGCTACCCGGACCAAATGATAGATACACCCCTTCTTAATCATCTTCGAGGCCTTAGGGTAGGAGATAAACCTACCTTTCGGCATCACACCATTCCCCTTCTACTCAATAACCGGCTCATTAGGAAACTCTAGCCTCATGATTCTGGTTCGACAGTCGAGTTTAGCAAAGCATGAATAAAGCCATTCCATTCCCATAATAATATCAAAATCTACCATCCCAAGCTCAATAAGATTGGTCGTGGTAACGTGACCACATACTATGACAACACAATTCTTATAGACTAGCGTTGTTGTAATAGAATCACCAACCAGAGTCGCTACAGAGAACGGCTCATGAAGTTGTTCGGGTTCTATCCCAAAACTTGAGGCAATAAACAGGGTAACATAAGACAAGGAGGACCCCGGATCAATAAGAGCATAACAATCAAGTGCTTGAACATTCATAATACCTGTAACAACATCTGGAGAAGCCTCTGCGCTCTGGCGACCACTCAAAGCATAGAATCGACTGGGTCCACCTCTACCACGATCCCCACCCCTAATTGCACCACGTCCTGTTGGAGCTAGAGGACGCACTGAAGATGTGGCGGCTGAAGAACCGGATGACTGGGCAAATCCCCTACCCATGCCCTGGCTGGGCGCCCGACAATCCCCCTGAAGATGACCCCTCACCCCACACCTGTAGCATATCGAGCGATCCAAATAACAGGCCTCAATATGGAACCCTCCGCACTTAGGGCACGGAGCCCTCCCCTGCTGCTGGAACCTTCCACCGGGACGACCTGACTGATGGGGTCTCCTGCTGTCGGATCCTGGTCTCCAATGACTATTCGGCTGATAACAGTGCACGGATGGCGGTGCACTGGCTGAGGACTGTGCATAAGACTGGGATGGCCCTGATGGGCCCCTCCCCTGAAGTGATCTCCCCCTTGCAACTGCGCTCCCTGAGTGACCCACCGACCGGACTCTGCTGTTACTCTCCCTGTCTGCCCGTATCTTCAACTTTCTAGCCTCCGTGGCCTGGGCGAACCCCACGATCTTTCCATAATTCATATCCGAGTGTAAAGCCATTGTAGAAGCCTCATTCACAACCAAAGGAATGAGACCCCGAACAAATCGTCGAACTCGAGCATCCATGGTCGACACTAACTGAGGAGCATACTTGGACAACGTTACGAATTCCATGTGGTACTCCCAAACACTCATACTTCCCTGCTTGAGGACCTCAAACTCAGTAGCACGGGCTGCCACAGTCTCGGCAGGCAAAAAGTGATCCATGAACGCATCCACGAACTCGCCCCATCTAGCCGGAGGACTTCCCTCCCCACGGGAACCCTCCCACATCTCGAACCAGGAATATGCTACTCCCCTCAGCCTGTACGAAGCTAACTCGACCCTCTCCGTCTCTGTAGCCTTCATCACCCGAAGGGTCTTGTACATCCCATCAAGAAAATCCTGTGGATCGANCCGCTGGAGGACGCAGGGGTAGCATGAGATCTTTGGGCCTGAGCGGCCACCAACTGAGTTAACATATGAATAGCTCCTCTGAGGTCCCCCTCGGACGTACCGGGACCGGAGGCTGGAACCGTAGAGGGATCAGGAATATCAGCGGGAGGGATTGCAGCACTCTCTGCTGCCGCAGGAACAGGAATGCTCTAATCCGGAATAGAAGGGTCCGGCAGATTCAAGGCCGGGGAATCACTCTCACCAGCACTACCAGGTACATGATTCAAAGCCACACTTGGGGTGGCATTGGCCTCAAGGACGAGTCGAGCACTCTTCTTTGGTGCCATTACTGAAAATTTCGGAACAAAGCACGAATTAGAAAAGGACATTTTCACTTTCCACTTCACCGCACGATATAAAATAACAATGAGAAGAGTACTTTCCTAAATGTCCATGTAGCCCCCTATTTATAGATGTGGTCGACAACAAACCGATAAGAAGGGCTCTACTAGACACGGCTCCGAGACATCCTAGGACTCTTTTAAAACCTTAGGCTCTGATACCAAGTTTGTCACGCCCCAAAACCGAGGGACACGATCGGCGCTCGACCGGGAAGCCCTAGTCTAGCGGACGTGGATTCCTTTTTCATCCCACGTATTATTCTGAGATTCCCATGCACATATTCAATTATAATTACAACACATTCTTACAATCTGAAAACAAATTCTAGATTTCAGTCATTGCTAACATGTGGTACAACACTAACAAAATATACATAACACACAGTTTTACTTTACGTGGTCTACAAGTTATACTTCCCAAAATACATATGTACGTAACCCACATTTCCTGTCTACGGAGCCTCTAAGAGTACGAAGAGTTATATAACACTTGCCGGTAACAAGGCTCCGGCTATACCTTACACAATTACCAAAATAAAAATCCGGAAGAAGAGGTGACATAAACCACACTGGGCCCCGAGAGGAGAGGGGCTCACCAAAATAGCTGATAGGACGTAGAAGAGGCACTATTGTTGGTGGGCTGGAGTACCTGCTACAGAACCACCTACAATTATCACAAGAATGTAGCGCCCCCGACAAAGGGACGTCAGTACATTTGAATTGTACTGGTATGTATGAACAAACTTTACTCTAAGTAAACTGAATAACGCACAGGAAAGAAACAGACAGAGAGTCACACAATCACTGCACAAGATATAGAAAGATACACAATGGAAGTTCCACAATTTCCACTTCATCACAATCACAATCGAAATTCCACCCTTGTCCCTTCTCAATATTTCACCCTTGTTTCTTCTAATGCGGCGCGCAACCCGATCCCACCTGTCCATCACAATCATTTATTATTTTTCTGTTGCGGTGTGCAACCCGATCCCACTGGACAATCATAATCATTTGTTGTGTTTCTGTTGCGGCGTGCAACCCAATCCCACCGGACAATCACATCACACCCTTATCACTTTTCACATATCACCCTTATCCCTCCTGTTGCGGCGCGCAACCCGATCCCACCAAACAATCATATCTCATATCAACAATGACAATTCACAATTCAATCACAGAAAAGTTCAGTAATAGGAATACAACTTCTTTACAACCCACAATACGTATAAAAAGAAAATCGTGCCACAACAAACCTTACCAAACCGTGAATCATATACGATATTTCCACAATCTCTTTATTGAATAACATCACACCAGAAATCCTTTTCATTACTTGTTACACAACCTTTAGCATATACATTCATACTCTTGGATTCATTATCCTACTAGCATCATTTCACATAGCATAGTAGTGTGGTGATCAACTAAAGACAGACAAGGAATACACTTCACGCTTCAACACAATTCGAACATCCAGTTGCACATATTCACATCAATACACGTACCGTATGATCGAACACCACAAAGCGATTTTACAAAGATTAAAGTTAGCCATACATACCTGGAGTCGAGTTCCCCTTTTTAATTTCTATCGCAATTCACTGAACCGTCTAGCACCGTCAATCTAGTTCACAATGCGATATATTTACCTTAGAATTAGGAGTCTCGAATTCATTTGGGAATTTTATCAAACACTATGTGATCCCTTAGCTTAACTAGAACCTTTTTAGTGAAAGATTACTCTACTTGCTTCCCTTTACTAGGTTATGGAAGATTATTCACCTGCATGCAAGGTCTCAACTTTCATTCTCAAGAACCATCCTATGTGTGTTTTATTCTTAGCTAAATTCAATTTGGGGGAAATAGGGTGAAGACTTACCTCTTATGATGAAGAAGATGATGACTACTCGATAAACTTCCAGGCCTGAGTAGAGATGGAGGACCAATTTGGGGAAGACGAGGACTTCTCTCTCTAGAACCCACTCTCACTTCTCTCTATTTTGTTTAGAATCCAGTTAAAATGAAAGGGGGTAGGGGTTAAATGAAGTTGGGGTCGGGTATAAAAGTTTAGAAAATTAAAATCTCGTGCCAAAAATGCGGTCAGGAATGCGATCGCATTCCTGACATGCGGTCCGCAGAGTTGGTTGCAGAATGGCCCCTAGGTGGGCCAAAATTTGAAAACAATCTGCCCAGGTATGCGACCACTATGCGGTCCGCATACACGTTATGCGATCGCATAACACCCCTCTCCAAAACTCAAAGGCAATAATGCGACAGCTATGCGGTCCGCAGAACCGAAATGCGGTCTCAGATTGGAGCGCATAGTTGTCCTTCCGTTGGGAAGTGATCTGCCCGTGTATGCGACCACTATGCGGTCCGCATATACGTTATGCGATCGCATAGTGCGTCGCATAACACCCAATTTCTGGAAAATTTAATTCCTTAAGTCTCGGTGTACTTTTTGTTCAAATTAGGTCTGTTTTAGGAATTTCCACAGTAAAAGCAACTCAGAGACTCGTTCGGGCATTATTTTTAGCAAGAAATTTTACGGGTCTTTACTGCCTGATGTTCCCAAATACGATGGAACAACCGACCCACGTGATCACGTGACTGCTTTCACCACTGGAGTAAAAGGCAATGATTTAACAAAAGAGGAAATAGAATCAGTCCTTGTCAAGAAATTCGGGGAAACACTCACGAAAGGAGTCTTAACCTGGTATTCTCTTCTCCCTGAGAACTCTATAGATTCTTTAACTGAACTTGCAGATTCGTTTATAAAAGCAAACTCTAGTGCACAAAAAGTTGAAAAATAATGGAAGATATATTCAAGATAAAGCAGGGAGACAAGGAATTGCTTCGTGAGTTTGTAGATAGATTCCAACGGGAAAGAATGCAACTACCGAGGGTGCCTGACAACTAGGCAGCGATGGCATTCACAAGTAACTTGAACTAGAAAAGCTCAGAAGCCACGAGGCGACTCAAAGAGAGTCTAAGAGAATTCCCAGTCACGACATGGAATGATGTGTACAACAGGTACAGTACTAAACTCAGGATTGAAGAGGATATAATTGTACGATCAAAATNGAGGATATAATTGCACGATCAAAAGATGAGGAATACCCCAGAACAAGACGCCCAGAATCAGAGATAAGGTCAGGTAAAAACAGGTATGATCCTTACTTAGGACCCTCGGGACGTGACGTACGTCCCAGGTTCGTAAATACAAGACCTTCGGGAAGAGACACAAACTCATCCTCATCTAGATCCAGGAGAGATTGAGATGAACGATCCCAAGGTATTACCCGAATTGGAGACCATAGCTTTAATGTAAGCATCACTGAGCTCGTCTCAATACTGAGAAGTATGGGGGACAGAGTTAAATGGCCGAAAGAAATGCGTTCTAATCCCAACAGGAGGAACCTCGATCAGTGGTGTGA